>PVJH01014889.1:0-55383 GCA_004026705.1 Nesogale talazaci | reverse complement strand
GTTCTCAACCTGTGGGTTGTGATCCCTTTGGCGGTTCAAACAACCCTTTCACAGGGGTCCCCTGGCTCATAACAGTAACAAAATTACAGTTATGAAGTAGCAACAAAAATAATTTTATGGTTGGGGGTCACCACAACATGAGAAATTTTATTAAGGGTTGCCGCATTAGGAAGGTTGAGAACCACTGGCCTAGAGGAAACAATAACCCTGTTCATCTCTTATCTATGCCTAGGCGCCATTGATTTCTTCTAACAATGCGTCATGCAACCCAGATAAGTAATCTGAAAAATCGCAATATTCATCCTTTTCCATACTCATGCCACCCCTAAAGTAACTCTATTTCTTTCATCATGCCCCTCCTTGGCAGTTACATAATCTCCTGTCAACTTGAGAGAAAGGATGGAGTCTAGCTTGTCAATCAGGTCATAGCCAATGAGACCTCTATTTGGATATGGTCTTCTGGGAACTCCTGTCTTTCTCCCTGAAGGTTTGACACATTCTCTGCTTCATATTCCCGTTGACAAGACACATGGAACTATACTAATCCCAGCCAGAGTCCTGGAGCTGGAGAAGCCATGCAATGAACCTCACAAGCACTGACATGCTTCTACCATCACTGGATCTGCAAAACTTTCTACCCATAGACCTGTGATCTTCCTGCATTTGGCATCATTGCATGTGCTACATGAGTCTAAAGAGGAATTTATAGATTGGTATCGGACATATGGGCTAATATCAGACTTTGGGGCTTGATCTGGACTGGGCTGGGATGATTTCTCAATATACACCTGCTCTTTGATATAAAGATCTTTCTTACACACATGAGTGTCTATGAATCTTTTTCTAGTCAACTCAGGCTAACACAACCCTGACACCACAAGCATACTTTTCTAAGGAAGTAAGTAAATAAATTTCAAGACTCACAATATTCAGCCCATCCAGACTATTGCTCATTTAATGGTGCCATCCCACAATGCCACATGAACAAGTGCATGTGTTTTCTTTCCTATTAATTTCTAAGTCAGCCCAAAGTCACGAAGTCTAGACTAGTTAGTTGTTTTTATCTAGTTGTTTAATCACCAATATAATGTCTAATTTTGTTATGTTATTGAACCAGTTCTTACTATGCACCTGGCTTTGTTCTAAATGCCTCACACATTCCAGCTCATTTATTCTTTTTTTTTTTTTTTTTTTAACATCACTGCTCTCCGGTGGTGGGAGTAGGAGGCCCAGCCCCAGTGCTGGAATTGAACCTCCATCCCAGTGCGCCGCAGTCCCGCGCACAACCACTATGCCACCGGGGCTCAGCCCCAGCTCATTTATTCTTTATAGAAACCCCATGAGATAGGTGCCAGTGAGGGACAAAAAGAGGCAAAATGATCTGTAGTAGCTTGACCAGTTTCAAAACCAGTAAATTGAAACAGGATTCAGGTGTATGCAGTCTGTTTGATTTCTGCTCTGAACTACAGAGACCCTGATTTTGAGATTATGGGTTTATTACATGTCCAATTAAAGGGGAGAGATATTCCTATTTTAATCTGAAATTGCTGACAGGATACCTTGCCATAGAAATGAGATTATTCCTCAAATGTCAAAAATCTAAAAACATCAAGTTAATTTAATGTGCCTCCCAGGATTCTTCTTTTGTAAATACCAATGAAAACTAGCTAAAATAATTCTCCAGTGGTTTCCTGTCATATCAAGAAGAAGGTGGCATTTTTCTTTTCTAATTGGCCCGAAGCGGACTTGTTCATTTTCTCAAACTCTGTGCTATGAAGGAAGTTCACAATGCCGACTCACTGCATCCCTATAAGATAGAGTAGAACTGCCCCAGCAGGTTTCTAAGACAGTAACTCTTCATGGAAGCAGAAAGCCTCATCTTTCTCCCATGAAGTGACTGCTAGTTTTGAACTGCTGATCTTATAGTTACCAGCACAAGGAATATCCCTGTAGGTGTGGTGGAACAGAGAAGGGTGGGTGTCGATAAACTTGCACAGAATGGTGCAATCTGATTAAGTTTTAATTTATGTCCACTTAGTCCAAAGAAGTAAATGAAATGGCTAATTCCTGTTCCTGGATATTGGTCATACATTCAGGGCAATGAGTCAAATCCTTCCTGCACGAAAACTCCCTCATCTCTCTAGGAAAATTTATAATCCCACTCACAAAACTATTTGTTGCTAAGTTGATTTCCACTCCTGCTTGTCAGAGTAGAGCTTGACTTTTCGATTTCAAATCTTTTAGAAGGAGAGCACCAGGCCTTTCTTCGTAGGCATGTCATGGATAAAGTGACAGGGGATGGGTGGGGGTAGGAGTTCTTGATTAAAAATTTGGTCTATATGGAGGAACAAAAATTTTCATAGAATGCAAAAATAGTATTGTAATATATTTATTTTAATTTTTTTTCTTTTTTTCCTTTTTTTTTCTTTTTTTCCTTTTTTTTTTCTTTTTTTCCTTTTTTTTTTCTTTTTTTCCCGGGCATCACTGCTCTCCAGTGGTGGGAGTAGGAGGCCCAGCCCCACTGCTGGAATTGAACCTCCGTCCCAGTGGGCCGCAGTCCCGCGCACAACCACTACGCCACCAGGGCTCAGCCCTATTTATTTTAATTTTAAAGTGCCAAGGACACAGGACAAATTGTTAAAAAGTGGGACATCTGGTCACCTTACTCTTGGAGGCCCTCCATCATCTGTAATTTTTTGGTTGGTAGCTGAGTGCATTAACAATTTGCATGATTCAGGATCACCACACCATTCATAGCTATGCTTATTAAGATTATTTTATTGTCTTTTCTTGTATTCCCAATTGCAATTTAAGTTTACTAAAGTCAAAGATTTGCTCACCATCATATGGAGGTATACATTTTTACTTTGAATCTCTAAAAGGTTTTTCTGGGTGATTATTTAAAGCAGTAATATGCATATCAGATATCTAAATTTCTTTTAAAACCCTACCTCCTAAAACTCCCCTCCCCTCACTATACACTCTCATCTAAATAGAATTCTCTTGACTACATGAACATAGCACATCTGATGCTGATGCTGAAAAATCATGACATATCAACTGTGGTAGAGGACAAATTATCCCAAATTTAAATATGTTTTGTGGAAAATATAGTTCCTTAAACAGGACATGGAGGGGAACTGTGAGAAAACCATGATGGGTGATTAATCCATCACAGTTAGAAACAGAACTGCAGAAAGGAAAAAGAGGTCAAGATTACAGATTAGAGAAGTTTGTAAGATTGTTCCAGGGCCCTCTGACACATTGGTCAGGAGATATGACTCAAGACCAAGCAATCCTAAAACCCCAGTTTTCGTGGAAGGCACATCCAGGCAAGTGCTTCAGGGTGGGATTGCTCTGCCCTGGACTGGCCAAGGGAAATTCCAGTAAACACACAGTCTTAGAGCAAAGTTTTTATGTTAACTGTCAATGGTGAGGAAGAGCTCTATAGAGGTGGAGTCTGTGGAAGGGGAAAATGTAGCCTTCCATAAACCAAGTTCTCAGAATTTAAGCTCTTATGCAAGATAAATTATTAATACCTACAGTTAACATCTGAAATCAGAGTGAAATATGTTAGTGCCCTCAAGTGAATTCCCACTCACGGCTACCTTATCTAGGGTCTCTGTGGCCCTAAATTTATGGGAGCAGACAGTCTCATCTTTTTCCTTCACAGTGTCTGGTAGGGTCAAACGATTCATCATGTAGTTTACAGCCCACTGTGCAACCCATTTTTCACTCCTTTATTAAATTTCTTTGTTTTATAAGTCTCCTACAAAGAACATCTACAAGTATTGCTCTTATAAATAATCCAGGGAGTAATCTAAAGAATTCCAAGCTTCATCTGTACCTCTTTTAATATACTTGTGATATCATGATCATACTATTCTGGACATTTTCAGCCTAATTTGTAAGTAACAAAAGTTAAAAAGAGTGGAACAATCTTTTATTATGGAAGTAGTAAAGCAAAATATAGATAAATTTTTACCAAAATAAGTGAAAAATGAATTTTCACCCTTACCCCATAGTTATATTCAGAGAGTAAGAAAGGATTATTTTTAAATAGACTGTTAGAGGGCCTACAGTATGAAATGAAAGATTGCCTCCTATCACCCATGAGCATGTTCTTTCAGTTCCTGGGTCTTATTTAGTGGCCTTACAAGGAAGATTCTGGGTGTGGGAAGGGTGCCAGGTGATATTATCAGAAAACTCAAGACTTACTGCCATTGAATAGACTCCAACTCGTGACAAGCTTATCAGATGAAGAGGGCATAAAAATTTTATGCAAAGTTTTGGCAGAAGTTTATTAACATTTTTTTCAAGTCCAACTTATATGTAACAATCCACCTTCAAAAAAATCATTTTACTGGTGGCTTGTATATCGCTTATCACAATACATGCATCCATAGACTATGCCAAGCACCTTCGCATGCCTGCTGTCATCATCATTCTCCAAATCTCTGCTTTTCCCCTTGAGCCCTTAATATCAGTTTCTCATCCCTTCCCCACCCTCCCCACTGCCCCCTGCCCCACCAACCCACAATACCTTATAAATTATCATTATTTGCCATCTCTTACACTGCCCAACTACCCCCCTCACCCATTCCTCCGATGTCTGTCCTACAGATAGGAGGTTACATGTAGATTCTTGAAGTTGGCTCCCCCTCTCTACCCCACCTTTCCTCCACCCATCCTGTAACTCCACTCTCAATATTGGTCCTGAGGGGTTCATCTGCCCTGGGTTCCCTATATTTCCAGTTCCCATCTGTGCCAGTGTACCTCTTCCAGTCCAGCCGGATTTGTAAGGTAGGATTGAGATCATGGAAGTTGGGGAAAGGAAGCCTTCAAGAATTAGATGAAACTTGTATGTTTCATCAATACTTCACTGCACCCTGACTGGCCCGTCTCCTTCCTGTGACTCTTCTGTAAGGGGGTGTCCAATTGCCCACAAATGGGCCTTGAGTCCCATCCCTGTTCTCATCCTCATTTGTAGTGATGTGCTTCTTTTTCTTTGATGCTTCATACCTGCTCCCTTCAACCCCTTGTGATACCACAGGCTGGTGTGCTGGTATGCTTCTTCCATGTGGGCTTTGCTGTTTCTGCACTAAACGGCTGCTCATTTACCTTCAAACCTTTAAGACCCCAGATGTTTTATCATTTGCTAGCTGGGCACCATCAGCTTCCTCCACTCTGTTTGCCTCTGCACCCATTTGTCTTCAGCGATCATATTGGGATGGTGGACACATAATGATATGATTTTTGTTCTTTGATGCCTGAGACCTGATTCTTTCCACACCTCACGGTTGCACAAGCTGGTGTGCTTCTTCTATGGTGGACTTTGTTGCTCCTAAGTTTTATGACCGCTTATTTAGCCTCAAGCCTATAGGACCCCAGAAGCTATAAATTTTGATAGCCGGGCACCATCAGCTTTCTTCACCACTCTTGCTCATGCCTCCACATATATACTTATGAAGCTCAAACTCTATACCAGTTTACTCTATGAATCTTCTAATGTGCTTGTTATAGAAGAAACTTTGATTATGTATTGGTTAGCCATTGGATTTCTAGCTGCCAGGTCAACAATTGGAAACTACCAGCAGCTCCAAGGGAGAAAGATAAGACTTTCTACTCCTATGAAGAGCTACAATCTTGAAAGGCCACAGAGGAAGATGTACTCTGTCTTATAGGGTTATTATGAATCTATCAACTGCATGGCAGTGAGCTTTGTCAATGTGCTTGGCATAGGAGCCCTGCTGGTAGAGTGGGATACAAATCAGACTAACCTAAAGTTCAGTAACTCCACCAGCCCTTTCACAGGAGAAAGATGAGGCTTTCTATTCCCCTAAAGAGTTACAAAATTGGAAACCCATAGGGGCAGGCCTACTTGCTTCTTTGGGATCATTATAATTCAGAATGGACCCCCGGCAGTGAGTTGAATGTGCTTGGTCAGAGCTGTCATCGTTACCCAGTTACTGGGAGACTTGAGTCACATGGTTTCATCGGTATACTGTGTGTTGTTCATAAGCACACCTTGCTGTTTCCAATTCTGCTTGTGTTTTCAGAGTTCCTTGTATTTTCCCAGATTTTCTGGTCTCATGTAGGAGAAGGTGTCCCTGGACCTAGAGGAGGTTGATATCATGAATTTCCACACCGGATGACATCAATTCTAGTGAGAACGCTGGTTTAGTTTTCTCAAAAGATGAAAATGCATACTTGACAGGGCCAAGGAAATATCCAGAATTGGCTGTGGCACAGCAATCCCTTCCCAGTCCCCAGCCCCCATCCACAAAATTCACACTCAATAACATTGAGTCAACGCTAACTCAATGTCACCCAATAGGGCAGAGCAGAGCTGCAGCTCTGAATTTCCAAGACTGTAACGATTTAAGGGAGTGAAGTCTCTCTTTTCTCCCAGAGAGCAGCTGGTAATTTTGAACTATTGACTTTGCCATGAGCAGCCCAAGGCAGAACCACCATGCCAGCAAGGTTCTTTAGTGGCAACTGAAAAATATTGATTTGTTGGTTCAGAAAACTTACTCCAGACCCTCTGTATGTCCCCATTTGCAAGACACTGAAATAAGTAAAACATAATAACAAATACCAAATGCTTCCCTTAATGATCTTGCAGCTCAAAGAAGCAGGTAAGGAATCAAACATGTAGGATATGATAGAGGATAATGAGTGGAATATTGATTTTCATTTTCAAAGATCTCAATTAAAGTATATATCTGTTATGAGTCCAATTCAAAGGTTATAGAAACTCAATCTGGGATTCCCCACCACCTCCACCACCAACCTCCATTCCTCAGGGGTTGTGACTAGGTTCTGGAGGGTCTAAGTAGCCCACGGACACCTAGAAATGGAGTTGAGCATCTGGAAGGGGGGGGTGGAACACCTGGTCTAGGTTATTTGCTGAGATGTTCTCCACCTGCTTTTCAATAGTTGACCAATGTAAGTCATTACAAATACTGTTCAAGTTTCCTGCTGAAATGAGCATTCACTCAAACGCTCTTTAACTCCCTTGGCTCTTTAAAGTTTGAAGGCTTACGCAGAGACCTGGTCCCTGGTAAACTCAGATGGTTCATCCTTAGCTCTTCGGCATTTGTTTCTCTCAACCTCAAATTTATTATTCTTTTGTTCCCATGTCCTTCCCAGCTCTGTGGGAGCTCTGCGGGATGTCCTGGGCCTGTCCTGAACAACTGTGCACCGGGAAGGAAACCTGCATCTAACCCTGTGTCAGATCCCCATACCTCCCAGGGTCATCTACCATTGTCCTCCATCCACTGATATTGAAGAAGAAACAAGGAAGTTGCTACTCATTCATTGCTTTCTCTTATCTGAATAGAGGCCTTCGGAAACTAAGAAATGTTTCTTGGCATATCTTCCCCCAGTGGTGCAAATATACCTTTTCCATTCCTGCAGGACCTAGACTTTTGAAACTTTGCTCTTGTTAGCTGCCCTCAAGTGGCTAGCTGTTGCTTTTGTTTTGCTACTGATGAGTCCCTAGCTCATAGCAACCCCATGCACAACAAAAATAAACACTATAGTATCCTTTGTCATCAGTTGCAGATCAGACCATGTAGTCCATAGGGCTTTCATTAGCTGGTCTTCTGAAGTTGATCATCAGGCCTTTCTTTCTATTCCATCTCTGTCAGGAAGCTCTACCAAAACCCGGTAACATGAGAACAACTTGTTATGCTAACAGACAACTAACTTACTGCCATCAGGTTGATGCCGACTCATAGCAGCCTTTCAGAACAGAGTAGAACTGCTCCCCGTAAACTTCTTCCAAGATCGCCATCTTTTCAGGAGATGAAAGTTCAGTCTTTTTCCTGAGGAGCAGCTGCTGACCGTGACTCCTGTCCACTTATAGATAGATGGTGGCTAGTCATGAGGTACACTGGTCAGTAAGCCAACCTGGATCTCTGAATGTGTGGGCGGTAAGAATTCTACCACTGAAACTCCCCCTTTGAGAGAAGGAAGATTGTGCCCTTCCTTACAAAGGCATCAAAAATACAGTATCAGAATTGAGCCTTGGGTAACATATAAGGATTATCAGTTAATATTTCAAAACTCTTATCCTACTACATCATAAGGCAAAGATAGCAAATATAGGTCAAAATGAAAAGGGACCTAACTCATCTGGGGCAGTCAGGGAAAGCTTGAGAGAGGAGACTCAGGCAGAACCAAGTCTCAGAGTATGAATCAGAGCTCTACACACCAGCCAGACAAGGAGGAAGATCATTCCACACAGAGGGAACAATACGTGCAAAGTCACACTGTTATATGAATCAGAATTTCAATTTATCTACCACAATTATCTAAGACATAAAAGTCAACTCTAGTTTTGAGAACAAAATAAGCACAGGCGTAATTATTGGAGCTAGAAAGTACCTCTAGGGATCATTTAATCTAATCCCTGTATGTAATAGATAAGGACATTGAAGCCCAAAATAATGACCTTTAAGCCAATGTCTAAAATTAAATGAGACTTAAAAATGACAGGGAGAGACTAAATTCAGCCTTTCACTTCTACGTGAGTCAAAAGGCAGTTGTGTGAAGAGAACAGTAAATACTGCATAGTTTAAAATCAGGAAAGGTTTGCGGTAGGTTTTCCCTCTTACCATATTTATTCAAGCTATATGCTAAGCACATAAACAGATAATCTGGATTATATGAAGAACAATGCAGCATCAGGATTGGAGGAAGGCTTGTTAACAACCTGGGATATGTAGATGACACAACGACTTGTTAAAAGTAAAGAAGCATTGAAGATCACCTGCTGATGAAGGTCAAGTGTTGGTGCCTTCAGTATGGATTATAATTCAATATAGCAATATTGAAAGAAGAGCCAAATCCTAACAACTGGAGGAGTAGGTAACATCATGATAAGTGGGGGAAAGATTGAAGTTATCAAGGATTTGGTCTTGCTTGGATCTGGAAGCAATGCTCTTGGAAATGCAGTCAAGAGATCAAAAGACATACTGCATTGGGTGCAAAGCCTCTGTAAAGTGCTGAAGGCAAAGAGGTAGACGACTCTGAGTACTAAAGAGCATTTGAGCCAACCTATCACATTTTCAGTCACCCCATATGCATGTGAATGCTGAACATTGTATAAGGAAGACCAAAGAAGAATCGATGCATTTGAATTGAAATGCGGGCAAAGAATATTGAAAGTACCATGGACTGTCAAAAGAACAAACAGATCTATCTTGGAATATGTACAGCCAGGATGCTTCTTAGAGGCAAGGATGGTGAGACTTTGTCTCACTTACTTTGGACATGCTGTCAGGAGAAACCAGTCCCTAGAGAAGGACATTCTGCTTGGTAAAGTAGAGGGGCAATGAAGAGGAAGAAGCCTCTCAAGGAGATGGATTGACATCATGGCTGCAACAAAAGATTCAAACATTGGAACCATTGTGAGGATGGCACAGGACCGGGGAGTTTCTCATTCTTCTGGGCATATGGTCATTATGGGTTCTAACCAGCTAGGCGACAGCTAGCAACAACAGGACTGAGGGAACTTCCCCACAGGATCTCCAAGGTTGTAAATCCTTGTAGACACTGACTGTTATATATTTCTCTTGTAAAGGGTTCTGGTGAGTTTGAACCACTTACTTTTCAATACCAGCAGAGTAACCACTGTACTACCAGGGCTCCCTTAAATTAAAAAAAAAATACACTAACCTAAAAGTGTTTTCAAACACTCAAGTTATCAAGTTTGTTTCTACTTTCAGACAGTTCTTTGAAAAGACTGGCCTTCTTAACTTTTCATCAAGGATATTGATTTATTTCTGACTCACAAGTGAAAATGAATTGCCAAATGTCTAAGTAGCTTTGTTACATGGTGTGGTAGTTACATAATCTGGTGTCAATTTGAGGATTAAGAGTGAAGGGGTGAAGTCTAGTCTGTCAATTGGATCATAGTCAATGAAGCCTCTGTGTGGGCAGGATCTTCTCCTGACAATTCTGGGAATTCCTGGATTTCCTCCTTGGAGGTGGGAGACAGACTCTCTTTCTGCTTTCTTCCTGTGAAATATCCATGAAGACAAGACAAATAGCACTATACTGATAGACCTCATGCCCTGGCAACTGGAGAAGCCACGTGTAGACCCCTGCCAGCGCTGAGATGCTTACAAAAGACTTTTACTCATTGGCTTGTAATTGTCCTGCATTTCGCATCATTTTATGTGTTTCATAAGTCTAAATAGGACTTCATATATTGGAATCAGACATATGAGCTAATATCAAACCTTGGACTTTATCTGAACTGGGTTGGGATGTTTTCTCAATATTCATTTATTCTTTGATATAAAACTCCCTCTTACACACGTGTGTCCACGAGTTAGTTTCTCTAGCCTATCCGGACTAACACGTGGGAACTGAGGTGAGACATGTGGGTAAAGAGTAAAATAAAGGGAGAAAAAGAAAGAAAACACCAAAGAGAAAATTCTTAACATTATTAAGATCATGGCATTGAAAAGTCCTATCCTCATTGTGCAAAATGGAACTCAAAATTGAGAATATCTGAATTACTAGATGCTCAAAGAGAAAAAAAGCCTTCCTATCACTAAAATGATCTCTTACATCACACATACTGTGTTAGCCTGGGTAGACTAGAAAAACAAATTCACAAACATGTATATGGATATAAGGCAAAAGATTTATATACAAGAGGAATGAAACACTGAGAAAGCATTCCAACCCAGTCCAGTCTCAGGCCCTAAGACGGATATTGACCCATATGTCCAATACCAGTCTATAAAGTCTCCTTCCAACTCATGAAGCACATGTAACGACACCAGGATAATCACAGGCCAGTGAGTGAAGAGTCTCGTGTATCCAGCAGTGATAAAAGCATCCCGGCACTGGCAGGGGTCTCCCATGGCTCCTCATTTTCAGGGCTCAGGGTCTATCAGCAGGATCCATTGGCAGTAGAAGCATCTTTGTGCTGTTGGGGGTCTCCCAAGCATCTCAGCACTGGAAGGAGTCTCCACATGGCTTCACCAGCCCCAGAAGTTTGGTTCTATCCAGGTAAATCCATGTGGCTTCTCCTCCAGCTCCTCCAGTCTCCAGGAATCAGGATCAATCAGCATGTTGTCATCTCATCTTGTCAGTAGTCCATCTCCAAGGTACTGAGTCTCTGGTCTTTCATCTCCACAGGGGAAATATCGCAATATTTCCCAGTATTCTTAGAGAAAGTCATGCCCACACAGTGGTCTCATTGGCTATCTTCAGATTAATAGGCTAGACTCCACTCCTACAATCTTAGTCAAATTGACACAAGAGTATGTGACTGCCACACATACTCATGCCGCTAACAATACCAACAAAAGCAAAGTATGTTTAGCCATTGTTCATAACATAAAACAATCCAAATAGTCTATTATTTTTGTTATTGTTCCAAATCTACTGATTAAAAATTTTATAAGCTCAATCAACTGTTAATACTGTCGATATTCACCAAGAAACCCTTAGATGAGCATATTCTTGAATGAAACCATCCACACAAATAATAAACACCTTACTAACCCAAAAGTTTGAGGTTCAAGTCTACCTATAGGAGTCTCAAGAGAAAGATAGACAATCTGATTCTGAAAAATTAACCATTGACACCTTCAGGACATGTGTACCTGGGTAGAGGCTGTCATGACCAGAGGGAGAAGATCAGGGAATGCTGTAAGTCAGGAGGGCTTTCTATAGAGAGGAAAATAATATCACATTATGCCCACAAAAGAAGTCACAGCAAGCCACAAAAGAGGAGCTACATGGATGGTCTACAATTTTGAGGAAGCAAAGATAGTGGAGGCTCAAATAGAGAAATGTACTTTTCTTTTCTCCTTTAACTATACTCTCCATTTAAGGCCATCTCCCTTTCAGAAAAAGAAAATCTAGGTCTCTTTTTTTTTTTTACTTATTAAAATTACTTACATGCTTCCACTTATCTACACCCCATTCAGATCAAGCTTTTTCTAATTGCTCCAGCTTTCATTTATCTCTTCCAATAAACTTATAAGGGGCTTAAAACCGTAGGTTGTTGCTAATATTGCTAGGTACCAACCAGAATGAATATATATATACATATATATATATCATATGCTGATCAACTTTGTTACTTTTTCTTTCCTCCTTTCTATTTGAAGAACTGTGGTAGGACTTGGACAGGAGATCAATACATCTTGCTAGTATGTTTGGACAATTTCAGAGTGAAGGCGCTAGTACAATTCTTCAAGTTCTTCATGATCAGCTTTAGTGGTTAGTGGATAAATATGTAATTGTATGAACTGTACTTCCTTGCAGGTATATGGATATTATCATAATTGTATTGACTGGATTTCCTTATATGCAGATAGATATTATATCACAGACAGCACTGTACTTCAAAATGGCTCTTGCAAAGTTTTTTTTTTACAATGTCACCCTATACCCCATCATTGTTTGTTATTCCCAGCATTGTAAGCTACATGACTGTCCAACTCAAAATGGTCATTCTGCCACATTTCAAATCACCACGGACTAAGATATCAATCTCTAGACAAAGAAATTTCATTTTCTTTAGTTCTTTTTTACTGCTATTCTATGCACTTTAAATTGTCTCCTTGAATAGGTGAGCTTTTACTTTAAGACAGAAACATTTTCTTGTATCTACTTTGTCATGTACAGTTCAAAATAACACTTCAATCAGAATCTGGTCACACTGTGACTCTCATAGGAGATGACCATAGAGGATGCTCAGACTTCTTCCTTCTATACCATCAAGATCATATTTTGACTCTCTCATACTCCTTTTAATTTTCTTTATCTTCAACCTGAAATTCCATGTGACTTTATCTCCATTATGCCCACCACATTTTATATTTGTAGTCAAGCTAAATACATATATGTGAATATCTTCTGTCAAACCTACATGTATTCAAGTGTGTACAGCTATTCTCCCTTCTGTGGACTGTATGTCTAGCTAAGCATCTACTCATAGGTAATCACTAGGGCAGGATTGTGTATATAACAGTACTTGCCTATGTTCCCTTTCATTCATGCAAACCGCCTAGTGTCTTCATTTCATTTTTGATGGCTTCCAATGTTCCTAGATTCATACTTTATATATCAATGATCTGATCATCAAATGATCCTTGCAGCTGTCTCTTCTCATTTTGAGTCATGCCCCATCAGCAAATGAAGGTCTCAAAAGATTTATTCCATCAGGAGCAACTCTTCCCCAATCATTTGGAGTTCCCGTCTGAGTGGCTTTTTTTGCCCTATATCTGATAATCTTCCACTGTTATTCATAAAATTTTCAGGGGCTATTGCTTCTCAGCTTTTTGGCTAAGATCAAATGTAGCATCTGTTTTTATCAGTTTAATATCTGATACGTCCTCTATCCGAATGCAATATATTAAACGGATTTTTGGAATTAGGAGATGGAATGTGAGCTTGCTCTTTCCACTCCACACATTGACCTGGTATTGCAGTACTTCCTGAACAGTGCACTCCCTTTGGCATGAGAAAAATAATTTTTTTCAGGGGCTATTCCTTCAGAAGTTGACAGCCTAGCCTTATTTGAAGTTTGGAAAATTCACCGCGAGCTGTTTAGCATGGGTCATCCTGCTGGTGTTTGCAATGCCACTGATATCATTTCCAATAGCGCAACAACACCCAAGTCACCACAGCATAGCAGACTGACAGATGTGCACCCACAGAGTCACTCAGTAGTGAAACTCAAGACGTGAACTGTTTCTTTAGCTCTTTCAGCTTCAGATAAGCTGAGCTTGTGCTTTCCTTTAGATTTTCTAACTCCAGGTCTTTGCATATTTCATTATAATACTGGACTTCTTAAGCTGCCCTTTGAAATTCGCTGTGCTGCTCTTTTACATCATGATTTCTCATCACATTTCGCTGCTTTGTACTCCAGAACACATTTCAGGCTCTCTTATTAGGTCCACTTTGCTCTTTCTTTCTTTCTTCCCTGCCTTTGTAAAGATCATTTGCTTCTTCGTGCCATCCCACAATTTCTTGGGTCGTCACTCATGTGTTAAATTGAGATGACTTCTAAATTCAGGTAGGATACACTCAAGGTTTTATTCCATTTCTCATGGACTTGTTTTCATTTTCTTCAGTTTCAAGTTGAACTTGCATGTAAGCACATGATAATGTATTCCAAAATTGGTCCCTGGCCTTGTTTTAGCTGATGATATTGTGTCAAGACATTGTTTTTTACCACAATTTGATCAATTTGAATGCAAATTGATTATGCTCACCAACAAATCCTAAAGGATATCTTTATTTGTCAGCTAATTAACAATTTGTAATGCCATCTGTAAAAACCCTTGATAGTAGTGTCTAGGTTCCTGTTTGATTGAATAATCAGGAGTTGGGGTTCTTGGGACTGTGGAGAATCATAATTTCTCCTACCATACCTCTGAACCACCTAGATTCTACCTTGAGAAAAGGGAGGGAGGAAAGGGCAAAATCTTACAGAAATTACATTAGTTTAGAAAATTATACCATCACAGAAAGATCATGTAAATCAGCCGTAAAATGGAGCTCAATATTTGAATCGGCTGAATGTTAGAATTAAAATAGATGCTATGTAAATTGGAAGAACTTGAATAAGTTTAATGGTCAAGTCTAAATTGTCCTGGCAGAGCTGAACTATACCCAGAAATAGCAGAGCAGTTTCGGTGAATAGAGGTTATGCTTTCTTTGAATATCCCGAATGGTGACTTTGTAACCACAAGCTAGTATTTGAATACTGCAGGCAGTTTTTCCAGCTGTTCTTAATCAGTCCCTGGTCTCAAACAGGTTGCAATCTCAGTTCCCTCTTCCTTCTAACAGTGTGAACATCCCTTTGTGACTTGTTTTTACATATTTTTCACATCTTATGGTTCCTAAGAACAAACTAACTACTTAAGCTGGTGTGCAGCTGAATAAAAAGCAGAGCTCATTCTATAGTCCTTCAAGCTGGTGTCTTCCTAAGGGATTTTTCAAGAATACTTTTTACTAAACACAGTCCATACCTTATATATTGGCGTTAGAATCTTGCTACAAATTGTGACCCTGGTCTTTGACACAGAATAGATTCTCAAAACAATTGGCTTTTAAAGAGTGTATTTGAAATGGAGAGAAATTACAAGGCTTGAACAAAAGCAGCAGGGACAGATATGGAAAGAAATATTCACATTTAGGAGATGTTTTAAATATCTAATTAACATCCTTGCTAAAATAAAGAAGAGAGAACTTTTCCTAATGGTGAAAATATAATAGGGAGATCAAGAAAATGTTGTGATATAGTTTCTGTACTGAAAGGTCAAATAGATAGTCAATTGTCCAGAAGTCAAAGTATACTACTCCTCGGAAAAACTTTAAGAAGAAAAGAGTAAAGGGTTAAGCTATTTCTGAAATAAGCCTAGAATAGAAGAGAAATCTTAAATAGGCTAAGTAGGCTAAGTAAATACTCATGCAAACAACAAAAGCAATAAAACAAAATCCAGAAACAAAAATGTTAATATCTTTAAAGCAAAGAAAAGTAAATTGAAGCAAACTAAGTGGTAACATACATAAAATTTGGGGGAAATGTACGCAGTTATATATACATGTTAGGAATCAAATTGTCAATAAACAGCAAAACTACAAAATTGTGAATATCTATTTATAATCTTTAACTTTATAAACTGATAATTTAATTATAAAAATGTAACTCATTGGAATAATATTAATTTTAAAAGTACATTCATGAATATATCGAATACAGTGCTATTTATCGACATCTCTATTTCTATAACATAATTTAATAAATCAGACTATCTTAGTGATCAATCAATAGCAAAGTTATCAAATTAAGGTAAGTGACCCAATATTGTGAAATGCTATAGAATCATTTAAAATGCTAATTTAAAAAACATGGGACATTTTAATAATGAGAGAGAATATGTGACAAAATAAAATCAAATATAAACATACCATTAATATGCTAAAATATGTAAAATGCATAGGCCTATAAAAAGTATTGCAAACTATTCTGCAAAAATATGTATCTTTGTATTGGAAAGATAGAGTTATAAGTTGCTCCTTTTCATTTAAAAAATATTTATATTGTTTTTGGCCTTTATTAAAATTATAGAACTTCAGTACTCAAAGATTTGTAGCTGCAATTTAAACACAGGGATGGAAAAATCGTCAACCTTGTAAAATGCAACCAGTTCCAGTTATTGAACTTACTTTATGTTCATTTCAAAGAGTTCACTGAATGGTCCTATGACACAGTACATGTTTATGACTCAGCAAATGCTTTCAATGACAGAGACAGACTTCCTAAAACCCTCCTCAAAAATTTACAGTTACTAATTACTCAATGCCAACAGTTTATTGTGGGAAGGATGACACTGAATGTTTTCATCCCCAAACGTTTGCTATGCTCATTACCTTTTATGTACAGACAGAGCGACTTGGGCACTGCAGGCCCAACCCCAGGTCCTGCTGGTTACCAGGAAATGCCTCCTAATGAAGAGGGAAGATTGTAGATTTCAACTCTTCTGTTCCCGTACTTTTTTAAAAGCTTCACTGTTGGATTTATAATCCGCATGCTTTACTATTCCCCTAATTAAAGTGTACAATTCAATGGGTTTTTTGTTTTGTTTTGTTTTGTTTTGAAACACAGTCACATAGTCAATGCTTCAAAAAGAAACATTTCAGGAAAAAAAAAAAAACCCAGCTTCCAAATGATAAAGCATCTGGGGCAGGGGTCCTCAAGCTTTTTAAATAGGACCAGTTCACTGTCCCTCAGACTGTTGGAGGACTGGCCTATAGTTTAAAATAAAACCAAAAATCAGAACTATGAATAAATTGACTGAGGGCCCGGAATGAGTGGGCAGCTAAGCAGGACATGTGGCTGTGGCAAAAACACCCGATGGCTGGATAAATGTCCTTGGCAGTTTGAGGAAACCTGGTTTGGGGTCTTAAAGGCTTGAAGGTATGTATATAAGTCGCCATCTAGCGCAGAAGCAGCAAAGCCCACATGGAAGAAGCACAGCGGCCTGTGTGATCACGAGGGGTCGAAGGGAGCATCAAAGAACAAGAAGCATGTCACTACGAATGAGGAGGAGAATAGGGTGGGGACCCAAGGCCCATTCATGGGCCAATAGGACACCTCCTTACAGAGGAGTCACGGAGAGAAGGGCCAGTAAGGTGCAGTGGAGTAGCGATGAAACATGACTTTCCTCTAGTTCTTGAAGGCTTTCTCCTCCCAAATATGATCCCAATTCTAGCTTACGAACCCAGTCGGACTGGAAGAAGTACACTGGTCCAGATGGAAAGTGGAAATACGGGGAACCCAGGACAGTTGAACTCCTCAAGACCAGTAGTGAAAGTGGAATTACCGGATGGGTGGGGGGAGGGTGGGGTTGAGAGGGGGAGCCAATCACAAGGATCTATACATAACCTCCTATATGAAGAACAGTCATCTGAGTAGTGGGCGAGGAGAGACATCAGGTGATGTAAGACATATCAAAACAATAATGATTTATAAAGTATTGAGGGTTATTGGGGGAGAGGGGAGGGAGAGGAAAGGATGAAAAGCTGATATCAAGGACTCAAGTGGAAAAGCAGATATTTGGAGAATGATGATGGCAGCAGGCATGCGAAGGTGCTTGGCATACAGTATATGTATGTATGGATTGTGATAAGCAATGTACGAGCCCCCAATGAAATGATATTACTTTTTTAATTATAAAAAAAAGAAACTCCATATGGCTTAGCTATAATTGTCTTATTTCACCCAGGCCTACACAATCTCAAATGTATTTTCTGTCTGTAATAGATTTTTCTATTCTGAACATTTCATGTGACTGGAATCAAATAGTTCTTCTCCTTTCTCATAGGAAATGTGTGTTTTCACTTAGACAATCTGTGACCTTGCCTTTCTATGTTGACAAGAACAGTATGTTTTGAGCAGGGATATTAAAGCATACTGAAGATAGACTTTCTCTGTTTTCAAAAAGAAAATAATCAGATGAAAGGTGATTTGACCTTTTCCTATACATTTTTGTTATCAGAATTTTTGCTTCAATGTCTAAATAGTGGTTTTCAGCCCTAAAACATCACACTGGAACAAATGGCCTCTACTGAAAACAAACTCTCCTGACTAAGGGTGTGGTGTTCTAGGAAGAGATAGGCCATTAACTTGGCCCTAAATGAGTACTCTTGATGAAATCCTTGACATCTTCAATCTTTTCTTTATCATTCTGTTGTTCACTGAATATTTTTCTCTAGATTGTGTTGTAACCTATATTGAAGGCAGTAGTATTTATTCTTCATTAGTAAGTGCTCCAAGTCCTCTTTGCTTTCCTCAAGCAATATTTTATCATCCCATATTACAAGTTGTTGACAAGTTTTCCTCTAATCTTGACATTGTGTTCTTCATATAGTTTATTGTATCAGATTATTTGCTCTGCATACAAATCAAATAAGTGTGGTTATTCAAGGGGAAAGGAACCCAAACCACATTCACTTCTCTGCAGGCCAGAAGGCCAATTGGAAAAATACAGTGTGTCTCTGTTATAATGGCCTGCTTGTGGACTCATCCCTTCAAGTTCAGTAGACTTGGCCTTAGTTTAAAATGGTCAAAGCAACCCTACCCACAACAAATTCATCATCATAATCACCTTCACTTACTATATTGAAGCTTTTAAAAATCATTGACAAGCACCAAGCCATTTCATTAAAGTAAGGTTATATAAGAACTATATGCATTTATTCGGACTCTGCTACAAATTTGACTTTAAGACTCAATTTAATGGACTGATCTTGTTCATAAGCCAGGGACTGGCTTTAGGATGAGGTGCCATTTTGTCCAAGCTCTTTTTCACGATGCAATGAGGCTTTACATTTGATGGAAACATTGAATTCAAAAACAATGAGTTTTTCAACAAACTTTTTAAGCCCCCTTGTAAATGCTTAAGTCAAGTGAATTTAATATGACAATTCTAAGAAGATGAGATTTCTTTTTCTTCAAAACCACCCTCCCAACAAGGAACTTTACTAAGACAGTGTTTCATTTCCCTAAATAGGAACATTTAAGTCATGAAACAAATGCTCAGACATGTGCCCAAGAAATAGAGCAATCTGGCAGTTAGCATAAAAGCAATCCTTCCCAAACACATGGCTCTCGGCCTTTAGTTTCCATGTGATTCAAAATTCTCTTCCTCTCACTCACTGAAACTTAATTCTTTGAGAATTATGATGGTTATGTTTTTTGTCAACTTGGCTGGACAACAATTCTCAGTTTTTGACAATCAAGACCTAGTGATCCCTCTTGGTAATAGATGGTCTATTCTGCTATGAGCAATTGAATAGTTGTAAGAATGTTTGGGTTGAATGCAACCCTCTTACTTAGGTCACGGATCTGATACAACTGAAAAGACATTTCCTTGAGGGTGTGGCTGCCTCCTTCTTATATAAATAAACTTTGTGGAAAAGTTTATTTGTTTTTTACTTGATCTAAATCCTACACCTGGCTCCTTAACCTCTGGTTCTATGGGCTTGAGTCAATGGCCTGCCATATTGTCTGCCCATCCCAGGAATAATTAGTGGCCTGCCAATCTTGGATTCATTTAAAGCTTGGCCTGCTGATATTGGATTCATCCATAGCCACTAGCCTATGGAACTTGAACAATACTTTCCTGCTTCTACAACTGTGTGAAGCATTTTTGGTATAAATTTCTCAATATAGATATACACATATGGACTTATGCATACATACATACATATATGTGTGTAGGCATATATATATGCACATATATATAATCACTGCTTTCCTAAACAACCCAACCTAATATAAGAACTTTAAAATTTTCTTTCTTTTCCATATAGTTCTCTTTTTTTTCTGGAGGGATGGGCTTTTAATTCTGTTGACTTGATCCAATTTTGTCAGCTTGTGCATATAGGATTCACGCTACACTTTCAGTCTGAAAAATTGGGCTCACGTCCTTTTTGTTGCTTTTTCTCAGGGATATCCCGTTGACTCTGATGAATAGCAACTCTATGTGTACCCGAACAAAACACCGACTGGTCCTGAGCCAACCTCACGCGATTGAGCCTGCTGTTTCAGTCATCCTAAAACGTCTCTATGCTTTCAAATTGTCCTCTTTTTTGATGACCTCTACTTTAACAAGCATGATGTCCTTTTCCAGGAACTAGCTCATTCTGATAATATGTTAAAGTGGAAGAGACAAAGTCTCGGCACCCTTGCTTCTAAGGAGCATTCTGGCTGTATTTTTTCCAAGACAAGATTTATTTGTTCTTCCAGCAATACATGACAGATTTAATATTGTTTGTCAACATAATACTTCAAAGACATAAATTTTTCTTTGGTCTTCTTTACTCATTATCCAACTTACACAGGACCATGAGGTAACTGAAAGTACTATGATTTGGGTCAGGTGCAGCCAAACCCTCAAAGTGACATCTCTGCGTCATAACTTAAGAAATTTCCTGAAAGCCATATCTGACCTTCTCTAACTTCAGTATTAAGAAGGATTATCCAACTTCACACCAGACCTCTCTGCTTGCTGAGACTCTATTCCACGCCATCCTCCAGGGACGACCTGTTGTGGGCCTCCAACCTGGGAATATTGACTCCTGGCCATGTTTCCACCGACCGTGGACCCACAAAACTGCAACCATCAGCCCTTGCTCTTTCTGTCTCCTGCTTGATGGTTCTGTAGCCTCTAGCTACAGGACTTTAATGAGAATTCTGGCTAGCATCAGACTTCTAGCTAGCATCTAACCTCTCTAGACTTCTCTTCGAGTCTGTGAGCTATTCAATATTTTTCTAATAAGCTCACTGCTAGTCTGGGTTAGGAAACCAGTTTCTGCTGCATGCCACCAATCACACAAAATAACTGGTGAGGATGTGTTTTATAGTCCTTTGGTTCTTAAATTCAGAAAAAAGACAAGTTAGCAAGTTTAGCGATTTGCTGTCTTCCCTAGAGAAGAAACATACATAAGAAAGAGCTTGAAACAATTGGACCATGTAGAATTTTATAATTTTTATGGATTATAGTTATTCTTTGAGGTCCCTGGGTGGTGCAAAGTTATGCTGCTGGCTGCTAACCGAAAGGTTGGTAATTCAGACCCACTAGAAGTGATTCAGAGGTAAGGCCTGGAAAATGCTGCCAAAATTTTGGTCATCAAAACTCCTAAGAAGCACAGTTCTACCCTGGCATACACAGGTTACCATGAGTGTCAGAACACCTTTGAGAGCCAGCTCTTTTTTTTAAAAAAAAATCATTTTATTGGGAGCTCATACAATTCTTATCACAATCCATACACACGTGCATGGTGTCAAGCACATTTGCACATTTGTTTCCCTCATCATTCTCAAATTATTTGCTTACCACTTCAGCCCTTGGTATCAGCTCCTCATTTTCCCCTCCCTCCCTGCTCCCACTTCCCTCATGAACCCTTGATAATTTACAAATTATTATTTTTGTCATACCTTACATTACCTGAAAGCTTTTAAAAATATCTTACTCTTCCTACATGTCATTAGCATATTCCTCATTCCAAACTTGGTTATGATTTAGCTCTATATGGTGGCCAAACCAGTGGAGAGTTAGAAACTAAACTGACCCCAGATGCCTTTTTTTTCTCTGTGGTTCAAAGCTGGTGAAATGAAAGGTAAGCCCTGCATGGTGGTCTGCCAAGAAGACAAGTCACTCACAGTTTTCTTTCGTGCTGGTTCCTTTCGGTCTTAAAGAACTTCCTATTGAGGTTACCTTCTCCTAACATGGGTTCATATTTTATTTTTAGAGTTCTGTTTTGATCTATATGTCTTTTCATTCTCAGAGTATTGCATTCCCCAAGATGATTCAGTTCTGAGACATCAAGCCAGGTGAAGGTGAAATATAAAGTTTTGTGAGCTCTGAAATACCTTTATTCTGCTTTTAGAGATACATACTTTCTCCGTTAGACTGTGATTGCCTAGTTAAACTTTATATGAAAGAATAACTTGAAAAAAAGAAGGCAGCCTAGCCCAGTTCAACTCAAGTCCATGGGTCTGATGTTAACCAGAGCAGTCTTTCTATTTCGTCCCTCCGTTGTTTGAATACCAAAAGAATTAGTGTCCATAGCACTTTCTGTCTTTGAATCTCTTTGAATCTTTGAAAAATTCAAAGGACTGAGAAAAAATAACTTTACCCTAACTTGGTTTAAGGGGCAGGGGAACTTGGTTAATGGTTTCAGGAATACATCATTAGAGGTAGAGAGTCGTGGGTATAATTCTTGAGAGAGAGAGAGAGAGAGAGAGAAATAGATTCATGGTGGCTCAAACCAATAAATACCCAAGCTCCGACTTAGATGATGGCTCTACCTATGTTTCAAAGATGGCCCAGCTACTCACTGATAGGTCATCTTGAGTAAATTTATTAGTTTTTCCTAACTTAGGTTTTGGTGTCTTTCAAATAAAAAAGTTACTATCCTAATAGTGATACAGGGTTAACTACATAAGTTATACACTGGACCGAGATCATAGGCATCAAATCTGTGTTGATTCACAGCAACACTGTAGTACAGAGGAGAGCTGGCTTTCTGAGGCTGTAGCACTTTATGGGAGTGGGAAGCCTCATCTTTCTCCTGCGGAGCCGCTGGTGGGCTTGAACTGCTGGCACTGTGCTTAGAAGCCCAATGCATGATGTACTGTGCCACCAGGGCTCCTAAGTCATCAACACAATCAGCCACTGGAGTCAACAAATAGGTTTCCTCCCTTCTGTCTTCCTTATGCAGAGATAGCTGTATGTATTTGTGCTAAGTATTTTACTAAAAATACAAAATAAAATAAGACTTCTATGACATCAAAAGGACAACAGACTGAGTCTGTTTTAGGAAATTCTCCTGAGCTCAGGTTAAAAGTTCAAGTTTTTGCTTTCAAGACTTGACA
The DNA here is from genome assembly GCA_004026705.1 of Nesogale talazaci. Taxonomy (NCBI): domain Eukaryota; kingdom Metazoa; phylum Chordata; class Mammalia; order Afrosoricida; family Tenrecidae; genus Nesogale; species Nesogale talazaci. Next base: position 32,456 of record PVJH01014889.1, on the reverse strand, counting down.
ACTACACATTCTCAGTAATTGCACTGCTTATGATTTCAAAGAGCCCTGGGTTGGCTACACTTAAATGCACAAGTTTGCATTAAATTCTCCTTTCACATAGTTTAGATGTGGGGTTTTTACTGGAAATCCCGGTCTTTGAGCCCCTCTAAATAATATGCTGAATGTGTGTGTGCCTGGGCACATGTGTGCTCAGATGGATTTAAAACTTCCCACCATGTAGCCAAACCAATGGTCCATAAATCCCTATACGCCATACTCTAAAAAGCAGCCTGCACTTTCAGAAGGCTCTTCCCTCTGAGGCTGACTAGACACTCAGTCCTGCACAGGGTGTCCCACTAACCCTACAACAGAAGTCACACCAAAATGCACAGTACACCAGACTATAAACAACTTGTCAGGGATAATGCTTACTTATATTCAAATTTTAAGCATTTTAGCAGTGTACCTTATTGATGGAAAATTTTCAGATTAAATGCATCTTCCCCCTGACACCAAATATGTAAATCAGATTTTAAACTGGGGGGGAAATGATTTTCAAAGGCAGAATGCATCTTGATTGATTTATGGAAAGTACTTTCCACTTTTTTGCAGCACATCTGGAACACCTGTGAGGCTCCCACAACTCAACTCAAAAGACAGATTCCAACTTCAGCTGCTGCTTGCCGCCAGCTGACTTCCTGTCTAATTTACCACCTGCCCGTTCCCTGGAAAGCCTGTAACCCCCCTCACCTACAGGCAGAGAGGGTCTGTCCTAAGCAGTCTAATCAACAAAACTTCTGTGCAAAACAGGTAGAGAAAAGGGGCACTGTTGTCATATATATGGTGAAGCACTTGACTGTGAAGGGCAAAGCCGGTGGTTCCAAATAACCAGGAATTCTGTGGAAAACTGAGAGGTAGTCTGTTCTTCCCATAAAAACTCACAGCCTTGGGACCCTTATAGAAAAAGTCCACACTGTCCTATCCAAAGAAAACCAAACCCATGGCTGTGGCATTAATTCCAACTCCATAGAGGATAGAACTGCCCCTGTGGATTTCCAAGACTATAAATCTTTATGAGAGTAGATAGCCGTATATTTCTCCCTCAGAGTGTCTGGTGGTTTTGAACAGCTGACCTTACAGATAGCAAGCCAACAAGTAATCCACCATACAATGAGAGTTACATTATCTTTAGAGTGACTATAATTCAAAACTGATTGAGTAACAATGGATATTGTGTTGTGAGGGCAAAAAAAAGTAGACCTTATATAGGTCAGGAAGGCCCCTAAACACTGAGAACAACATCCCCCCATGCCAGGAAATGATAGGTTTAGGAAAGGCTTTAGTACCTAAAGCAGTGGCAAATTTGGCAGAGCAGCCAGGTGTGGAACGCAGAGAGAGAGAATGGGCATACCCTGAGTAGATGGGCAGGAGGTCGATGAAGAACATGGGAATGCACTCCGGATCTGGAAGCTAATTGTGAGTGCTAGGAAAGTGACAGTACACCTGGAGAAGGACCAGAGAAAAGTGAAAGGAGGTGGAGCCTATAGGAAAATTACTTCAGTGCTGTAGATCAGAAGACTATTGAACTAGGGATTAAGAATGGAATGGGCTGCTAAAAAGGGGCTGTTGTTAGGAAATATAGAAGAAGTTGACTTGGAAAAAGACACAAGGAGAGGTAGGGGATGGGGGCTGAAGACTGGGTGGAGATGGAGGAATGGAAGTTGCATATTTGACAGAGGTTGAGGTGATAAAATGGGCACTCCATATTGGCCTAGAGCAAAAGACCCTCATTGGCTTCTTCACTACAAAGTCCAATGACCCTGTCTCTGCACTCTGCTCATCTGTGTGCAGCATTTCACTTGATCGGTCGCTATCGCCTTTCTGTGCATCTCGTATTTCCCTGACACCCAGCCTTGGATTCTCCTCCCAGGCCTGCCAGCAGTCCTCCTCACACTCCTTGGATGTCGCTTGTCCCTCTTCAGCCTTTCAGAAGCAGGTATCCACCAGGGTGATGCTCTGGTCTAGCCAGATTTGTAAGGCAGAGTTAGAGTCGTGATAGTGGTGGGGAGGGAAACCTTAAAGAACCAGAAGAAAGCCACCAATCTCACCTATTTCAATTTTGAAATATTGGTTCACAACTCTCTCTCTCTCTAGGTCTACCTGTCATTTTTGTACCTGGGACCCAAAGTTTCTCCTAGAAATTATGTAACTATCTTCAGACGGCTGTAACTCCAAGTGTATTAGGTTCAATATACTGAAAAACAAGCTTTTATTTTATTTTTAGCCCACAAATCTTTTTCTCCTCCAATAGTTTTACATTGATCACAGTTTCTCCAATAACCCATTGGAGAAACCCTGGAAGGAACTTTTTTTTTTCAATTTTATCTCTTTTTTCTTTTTTAAAATAAATAATTTTATCGGGGGCTCATACAACTTTTATCATAATCCATTCACCATCCATTGTGTCAAGCACATTTGTACATATGTTGCCATCATCATTTTCAAAACATTTTCTTTCTACTTGAGTTCTTAGTATTAGCTCCTCATTTTTCCCTTCCCTTCCCCACCCTCATGAACGCTTTATAACTTATAAATTATTATTTTTCAGGTCATATACTGACTGAAGTCTCCCTTTACCCACTTTTTTGTTGTCCAACCCCCTGGGAGAGAGTTATAGGCAGATCATTGTGATCAATTCTCCCTCCTTCCCCCACCTTCCCCTTACTTTCCTGGTATGACTACTATCAATAATGGTCCTGAAGGGTTTATCTGCCCTGGATTCTATGTGTTTCCAGCTTTTATCTATACTGTGTATATGTTCTGGTCTAAACAGAATTATAAGGTAGAATTAGGGTCATGATAGTGGGAGGCAGGAAGCTGTATGTTTCCTTGGCGCTATATTGAATCTTGAATGACCCGTGTCCTCCCTGCGACTCTTTTATAAGGTGATGTCCAATTGCCTACAGATCAGCTTTGGGTTTCCATTCCGCACTACCCACCCCATTCACATTGACATGATTTTTGGTTCTGGATCTTTGATGCCTGATACCTAGTCCCATCAATACCTCATGATCACACAGGCTGGTGTGCTTCTTATATGTGGGCTTTGTTGCTTCCCAGCTAGATGGCTGCTTGTTTACCTTCAAGTCTTTAAGAACCCAGATGCTATATCATGAAATAGCCAGGCACCATCAGCTTTCTTCACCACATTCTCCCTTTCTTTCTTCAACCACCTGAGGTGGGCATGTTTGTGCATACCTAGCACCTTGTAAATATGCATCTGACATTTGAAACATGTTTCAGTACCTAAGCAGAACCCAGAAGCTCTCTCTCCTAACCTCCCCTGGATAAGGATGTGGGCCTGTGACCCAGTTCCCAGCCAGTGAAAGAAAAGTGTAAAGAAGTGGACTGTGGAAGGAGACCAGAATTGCATAATTCCCCTTTTTAGAGAGGTTGGACTCAAAGCACAAGCTTGAAGAAAATGATGGAGGAGGTCTTGACATTCCATGCCTAGCATCAATCATCACCTATGTGACAACATCTGTTCTCAGGGATGACCACAATGGAATTTCCACCAAAGGAGTCACATAGCATGACTTGAGTACAGTACCTGGCTGTATAGCCTCTATGTTAGTCTGGGTAGATTAGAGAAACAAATTCATAAATATGCATATGTATATAAGGGAGAAGTTTATATACAAGAGTAAATGAACATTGAGAAAAATTTCCCAGACCAGATCAAGTCCATAAATCCAATATTAGTCTATATATTCAACAGCAATCTATAAAGTCCCCTTCAGACTCACAAAACACATGCAATGATGCTTAATGCCGGAAAATAACAGGTCGGTGGGTGCAAAGTCAGTAGTGATAGAAGCATCTCATCGCTGGTAGGAGTCTCCACGTAGCTTCTGTAGGTCCAGGTTTCTGGCCACATCAGAGTAGATCCATGTGGCTTCTCCTCAGGGGTGTTTCGCAGGAAGTAAGCCTTGTGAGTAGAGAGTCCAAGCAAGAGTTGTCAACAGAAAGTCTCCAAGAAAGTGAACTGAGAGGTGTCTCTGCCTTCAAGAAGGAACTACCATGTTTCCCAGAATTCTCAGGAGAAGGCTATGCCCACATAGGGGTCTCAGTGGCTATCTCCAGATTCATCAGGCTAGATTCAATGTCTACACTCTTAATTCTCAAATTGACACCAGATTAGGTGACTGCCACAGTCTCCAACTGTGATTCCCTGGCATTTTTAGAAGTCCTGTGACCTATCAAAATACTAGTACCAGTGTCCAGTAAGCCAGCTCCAACTCCTGTGTATGCCAGAAAAAAGTCTGCTCCATGGAGTTTTCAATGTCTGCTTTGTGAGCTGCAGACCGCCAGGTCTTTCTTCTGAGATGCTTTTAGATGGACTCAAAACCACCAACCTTGTGACTGGCAGTTAAGTGGTTAACTGTTGGCATCCCCTGGGAACTCGGACCTGTGCGATACTGTTGCTAGAGACCACCAAGCTGACTCCAAGTCATAGCAACCCTATCTGACAGACTAGAATAGCCCCGTGGGTTTCCTTGGTCTGCAATCTTCAGGAGACAGATCACCAGCACACTAATCCCACAGAGACATCAGTGAGTTCTACCTGATGAGCTTTTGGTTAACATCCAAGCACTTAATTATTGTGCCACCAGGAATTTTTTGACCTGTGCAATACTGTTCCATGATCCTTTTTATGTTTTAATGAATTGTGGATATTTGCCTGAAACGAAGAGTGCTAATATTGATAACATTTCACTTTCGCCAATTCAGTGACCAAGTCCTGTCTTCTAGGCTTACAGAATAGTCTCATACAGGCCTCCAATTTCTGTTCTGGAACAAGGTTCTATCTTACTTTAGTATCATTGCCTGTGTAGCCTCCCCAGACCCCTTGTTTCAGTCTTTGTTCATTCATCTTGTATAAATTACCACCCCATCATCTTACTTTATAGACATTTATGTGATAACCCTCACCACAAACCTTTAGCATCATTTTTAATATGATTGCTCTTCCCATAAGCCTGGGAGGTAAAACAGCAGTGAAAAGAGCATAGGTTTTGATGCCAGGAAACTACAAGCTGAACCTTAACTCAGTGGCTATAGAAATCTGAGAAATTCATTTAACGTTTCTGAATCTGAGGATCCTTGGGATAATGAGAACAGTGATCACAAATTTAGCAAAGAATGGAAGGTGGTACAATGATAGATTCAATTTCTTTCAATACCACTATAGAGGCTCCTCGCATCAACCCCAAAACAGCTGTACTATAGCTGCTATGGCAGCATCCAAGTATGAGCTAAGCCTGCACCCAACTGCTGCTCACTTCAGTGTCCAGCCTTTGTATAGTCCAGATCTAGGCTACTGTAAGCCTCAACTTGAAAACATTCAACTCAAGCTTAAGCTCCATGGGTCAGCAAACCCAGGTGCCTGAATTACCGCATATACCCAAGTATAAGCGAACCCGAATATCAGCTGAGACACCTAATTTTACCACAAAAACTGCATAAAAATTGGGCTGGAAAAACTTGGCTCATACTCGAATATATACAGTAAATGCACAGAGACACCCAGTTCCAGTAATCTATAGTCCAAAGGCACTGAGCTCCAGTTCCCAGAGGCACCCACTTTCCAAGCCAGCCTTCTGCACAAAAGCACTCCGCTTCACTTGCTCCATGGGCTGGGAAGTCCATCACTCTGTTGCATGTGCTCTGCTCCTGGCTTTTGCTGATAATGAGACCCCCCCCCCTCCCCTGCTTCTCAGAGGACTCATTTGGGAATCCTGGTGACAATTTCTCATAAGGGGATCCTATCAGTGCCTTCACCCACCTTCTTCCCAGATGCATGCAGGGAAAGCCCTTTGGGTGGGAGTTAGAGACTTTGGTTAGAAGAAGTACATTAAATCATTCACTGCGCCTGCATCCATAACTAACAAACTGCACCTCGGGTAGCCACCTTTCTGCCTTGGCAACTCCGTTTCCTTCCCATAAGACCTGGGAGAAAGCTCAGTAGACTCCGTACAGTCTACAGGCTGCACTCTCCTGCTCTACTGGCTGAGCTTCCCCACCAGGAGCCACAGGGTGGGGTTGTCCTTGAGATAGTGGCCACTTATCATAGTACTTGGCTGTTGTAAACAGCACACAACACGCTGTAAATACTTCCATAGCTGCATCTCTTTGCTTTCCAACAGCACAGCAACTGAACTCAACAGAGCTTTGTAGAGTAAAGGAATTCGGGAACAAGTCTTGTCTTTACTGGACCTGGTATTTTTCCAGTCTTCTAGCCTTTGTCTTCTTACCTTGATAAAATCTTCCTGTGCTTTTCAACATTCACTTCAGATTGCCTCCCTTCTAGGAAGCCTTCCCCACTAGCACCCAGGAGCCCTGGGGGTGTGGTGGTTATTTGTTGGGCTGCTAACCATCAGGTGAGCAGTTCAAAACTACCAGCCACTCTGCATGACAGAGAACGGGCTTTCTCCTCCCACAAAAAGTTCCAGTCTCCGAAATGCTCGGGGGGATTTCTACCCTGTGCTTTGGGTCGCTCTGAGTCATCATCCACTTAAGGGCAGCGGGTTCACTTTGGTTCTTTTCCTATCCCTGGTCAGAATGAACCTTTCTTCTTCCAGATTCCCAGAGGCCTTTGTTCATAACTGATAAGCAATGCATATTGAGGCTCTCTCTCATATGCTGATTTATGGTTATTTATCTATTTGAGTGCCTTCCTGGTTAGACGGGTGTTCGTTGAGGACAAGGGCCAATATCATTTTCCTTTGTGTTTTGTTGTGTCTTTCAACTCTATGCCTTCACATAGTGTATGTTCAGTAACTGCTCCTAGAACAAAACGTTTGGTCAAACCAAAAAAAAAAAAAAAACCAAAAAACAATTAACTGCCATGGAATCAATTCTGACTCATAATGAGCCTACAGCCTAGTTTGGAACTATCTTGCGCACCATGTGGTTTTCTGAGACCGGAATGCTTTGGGGGAGTGGAAAGCCTCCTCTTTTCTCCCTTTGAGAAAACCAAAATGCTAAAGAATGCTAGGCACTGGGCATCAGGACAAGCAGCATGGAGAAAAGCCTGGGAGTTGAAACCTGATCCTGAAGGTAAAGCCGCAGGAATGCACCCATGCACCCCTTTTCTCGGAGCAAGGTTCAGGGCAAGCCCTGCTTGCTCGGTAATAACGATAGGGGAGGCCAGAGGGTTTTTAGTGAACTCCCCAAGAGACCAGGGGTCAGACAGGGTAATAGTGAAGAAATTCCAAACAGTGAGTCAATGCCCAGTAAATGCCTCTGCCTCACTAAAATGATGACAAGATTGCTCTCTAGGTGTGCAGCGGTGGAATGACGCTGGGCCCCTCTGCCTTGCCCAAACTTAGGCTCCTAGACCCTGTTGTAATCTTCCTTCACACTCTCCCGACACCTTCATCCACACAGAGGGCCCTATCTTGGATAGCCCTTCACCAGCTAGTGCAGCCTGTCAGCTGCTTTGGGCTTCCTGGCATCGCACAGCCAGGGTGCATTTAAAAGCCATCTCCTTCTTCAGCCCCAGCAATACAGGAACTGTGTAAGCAGGTTTTTTAAAGGGAAAACTATAAAATGTGGACAGTAAATTACATCGCTGCACTTCCCCTCCCAGTGAGAAATGGCAGGCTGTTAAGTGGTTTGGAGCTCAGTCAGTGTTCCAGATTAAAGGGAGGAGAAGCTAAACCTCCTCTTACTTGAAAAGCATAAAAGAGACGGAACCTTAAATAGTCCCCTTAACTGGAAGGCAGAGAGGAGAGTGCTCTCAGTTGTAACTGCTATTTTGGCATTTGTAGATGAGTGGGAAGTCTTTGGAATTCTGTGTGGAGCACAGGTATGGCCACTTCTGAGTTCCTGGGGGGCTGGGGGTAGGGGGTGTAAATGCCTATTCATTCTCAGCCCTCAAGTTGATTCCAATTATAGCGACCCAATGGGGCAGGACAGAACTGCCGTCGTGAGGATCCAAAGCTGTCAGTCTTCATGGGAGCAGAAAGCCTCCTCCCTTGTCTCCTAAAGAGCAGCTGGTGGTTTTGCACAGCGGACCTTGCAGTCAGCTGTCCGATGTGTCACCCATGCCCCCAGGGCCTCCTGGAAGTGGTTTCGTGCTAGAGTGTGAGCTGAAAGGTTGGGGGTTTCAGCCCACCCGGAGGGAATTTCTAATCTATACAGACACAGGTGTGGCCAACAGAAGTTGAAATTAATTCGATGGCAACGAATAGCAACATATCCATTTTAAAGTAAGGAAACCCAGACATGAAAAACAGATGCATTAGCTAGTGAGTCTTGACATGATAAAAGAAATCCTCACTTTGACACTAATTAAGACAGTGTTTATGGCTATGAATGGTTTAAACGTCGGCCGTAAATGTGTTCCTAATGACCCATCAGAAAAAGTATTTTCCTTACTGAAGGGTCCTGGCAATTGCTCTGAGACCATAATGAACCATCTCCATTTTACATTATTTAGAAGCTGTATTTCCCAGAAGCCTATAGCAAGCAAAGAATCTTGTACACATGCACAAATGGCTCTGCCCCGGCAGACTGAATTGTAAAAGGAAGATAAACATGGTAATCAAAAGTAAGGAGAAATGAAGATAGGCTGAAGGATGAGATTATTTCTTATTCAGACCAATAGCTTATATGCCTATTTTTACAGAGCCATTAACTTGAAGACATCAAAATGATCAGTTGGTATTATAGAAGACATGAATTTATAATCTCTTCATTCAACAAGTCAAGTTTGCGTCCCTAATATCCACCGTCTGTCATACTGTCGATTGATCATAAAGTGGGGGCTTGGGTTGCATTGGGCCGCTAGGGGAAAAGGCAGCAGCTCAAAATCACTAGCCACTCCACGGAAGAGCGAAGAGGATCCTCATGAAAAGACTTACAGCCCCACAAACCTTGGAAGCAACTCACCAGCTGTGGGTTCCATGGGCTTTGCATTGTTATGATCCTGGAAGGGTTAACATGAGACCATGGGCACCTTTCATTAGTGCTTCCAGGCTAAAATCGACGAGGAACAAAAACTTGGTATCTACTTCTAAAAATTAATAAATGAGCACCCTTTGGATTACTGCTGAACATTGCCTGGTTGAGTACTAAAAGAGTGAGCCCCTTGATAGGAAGGTACCAGAGAATGGTGCAAGAAAGGACTTGACACTCTTCATCACAAAGACAGAGCAGGACTGGGTGACATCTCCTTTTGCTGTACCTGGTCACCCTGAGTCTCGGCGAACTGGGACAGCAACCACATGACAAAGGCTCTGTGCCCAACCCGAAAGTGGACCCATAATAAAGATGGTGATTTCTCTTCAAGGAAGTTGGAGAAAACGAAACCCACATATGAAAGCAAGAAGACGAAATGACTAAGTGCACCATGTTGAAAGCCATTGGTAGTGAAACACACAAGGGAAGGTCAGTATGGCCTGGAATTCCCACTCAGCCTGACCTGAAACAAGCCAGGGCAAAGGAATTCAATGTAGATGAAAAGAGAAAAATGCAGAGGCATAAGAAAAGAAGAAGTAGTAAGAAGCCACCAGTGGAGCATGAAGTCAGTGAAAAAGAGCAGAGTAAAACGTTATGGAAGAGCAAACCCCACAACAGCAAACGTCGCCCGACTGCTGGATCTCCCTAACCTGTTGCTCAGGCAGGGTCTCCACCATCGTGCTTCCCAGTGACAGAGTGCACAGCAACTTGATGGCATGGGAAGCACCGACTTGCAAGTGGGGTTTTAAACTTGCTTTAATGATGCATGTACTTTAGAACTTACAGAACAGAACAGTGTGGGGGTTTTTTTTTCTGCTTTGAGTATTTTCTTTTCTCTCTCTCTCTCTCTCTCTCTTTCTCTCTCTCTCTCTCTCTGTTCATTAGCTGTCCAGGACTAACAGCGTTTAGTCATAACAAAATGCTTAATAGGGCATAACAGGAATGTAAGTGGTCTACCAGTGACGGTCTCTTGTATACTCATAATGAAATGAACGTACTTTCTGCTTTTTGTTTTTTTGGGGAAGACCCCAAGTTCAAATACATGTTATAAAGTCCCCCTTGATGAAGCTGTGCACAGAGGAAAGGCAGAACAAAGATCAGAGCAAGTCACCTAGAAGAGGAAGAACAGTAGCGTGAGACTGTATTGGTGTCCAAAGGCTCCCAGACACACGGCTAAATAACAAAGATGGCAGGACATAGCAAATTGAGTCCCAGAATCAGGACTAGTGGATTGATTCTTGTGGCTGTATAGTCTAGCACAATCACATGATATGACAATAAGTTCACATGGAACTATGGAAGCGGGAAAGAAACCGTGATTGGGATAATTGCCTATTGCACATTAGAAAAGTTTGGACGCTTGGTTCTAAACTTTTGGTGAGGATATGATTCATCGCCATAGGACCCTCGCTGTCATCAATTCAATTCTGAGCCACAGAAATCCTGTGGGGCAGATTAGAACTGCCCCTATGTGTTTCAGATCATGTAAACTCTTTACAAGAGTAGAGAGCCTCATCTGTCTCCCTTGGAGAAGCTGGTGGCTTTGAACTGCTGATCTTGTTAGCAGTCACCGGTCCAAGGTGTAACCTACTCTCCCACTAGGTTTCCTAAAGCAGAAGTGCAGCGAAAAATAGGACTACCCTTGACAAGATAGATTGACAGACTGGCTCCAACAATGAGCTCAATCACGAGAACCATTGTGAGGCTGGTAACTTATGAGTTCAAACGGACTCCTTGGCACATAACAATAATAACAGTCCTAAATGTAGGAAGAAAGCTGATGGTTTCAAAAAATATAGCATCAAAAGACATAGCATCTGGGGTCTTAAAGGCATAAAGGCAAACAAGCAGCCATCTAGCACTGAAGCAACAGAGCCCAGATGGAAGAAGCACACTAGCCTGTGTGACCAAGAGGTGTCAAAGGGATCAGGTGTCAGACATCAAAGAACTGAAAATTATATAATTTTAAATGAGGAGTAAAGATTGGAGACCCAAAGCCCATCTGTAGGTAATGGGACATCCCCTTACAGAAGGATCAGGGGGAGAAGATGAGCCAGTCAGGGTGCAGAATAGCAAGGGTGAGACATACAACTTTCCTCTAAATCTTAATTGCTTCCTCCCCTACTTCCCCACTCTCATGATCCCAATTCTACCTTACAAATCCAACTAAACCAGAAGACGTACACTAGTACAGAAGGAACTAGAAACACAGGGAATCTAAGACAGATGATCCCTTCAGAGCCAGTGGTGAGAGCAGCAATACTGGGAGGATGGAAGGAAGGTGGGGTACAAAAGGGGGACGGATTATAAGGATCTACTCTTCTCTGAAGGACAGACAATAGAAAATGGGAGAAGCAGGTGACGGACAGTGTAAGATATAGCAAAATAAAAATAATTTATAAATTGTCAAGTGTTCATGAGAGAGGAGGGAGTGGGGAGAGAGGGGAAGTAGAGAGGAAGGGGAAAATAAGGATACCAAGAGCTTAAGCTGAAAGCAAATGTTTTTAGAACATTTAGAACATTTTAGAACCAAAAGCTTAAGCTGAAAGCAAATTTTTTTATAATGATGAGGGCAACAAATGCACAAATGTGCTTTGCATACAATGGATGTATGTGTGTATTGTGATCAATTGTATGAGCCCCCAACAAAATGGTTTTTTTTAATAGTCCTAATGAGGTGGCTAAGAGATGTCCCAAAGGTCCACCTTTTCCAAATGTGAAATAATTTCATTTTTATGATATTAATCATCATGCCTCTCCTTAGCATGCTTCCTCATGTGCCAGGATTTTGCGGGCCATAGGGCCACTGTGAGTCAGACCTTGACAGCTCCTCACAATAATACAGCTGTTGAGACTGAATTCCCCTCCAACTGTCAGAAATTTCATACATGTCAATCTCATTAGGAAGGTGACAGACTTTGAGAAAGGTCTGCAGGTTAATTGCTCTAGTGTTAATCTTTTAAGTGCCACATAATATGGAGCAGAGGCTAGAGTCATCCCAGCAAATGACAAGAATTTTTCTAGCACCAGATTGAGAGGTTGAAGTGGAGTTAAAAAGTTCCAGGACTAAAGGGTAAAGGACTTTAGACACCAAAGATTCTGGGTATAGTATGCCTTTCAAGAGCTTTATCCTTTTAAATTCTTACTTATCTATCTCATGCTTTAAATGCTTTAAAATAAAATCCCCTTCACATTGGAAAATATTTAATTGATACTAATTTGTTTTAATGTGGTATAATGCATCTCAGAGCACAAGTCATAATAAGCATATGTGATGATTCTCTACATTCATAGGTATACCCCTGGGTATACCACCTCAGATCAGGATAGGAAGCACTCACAGCCCGCTCAAAGGCACCCTGGGGTACCTGCTCAGTCACAATTCCCTCAGGAATGGTGCTCTAGGCAACAGTGCAGCTTGCTTTCTAGAGGAAAAGATAGAGATGATACAGATATAGGTATAGGCAGAGATAAAATTGTTAGTCCTCTAAGCTCTGCGCATGCCCTTGAAATTTGAGGAAGCTGATTTGAACTTATTAATGTGCTTTAAATTTTTCAATAAAAATCACCTGTGTTCATGGTTACATCCATGGTTACATGGTTGCATTCCTCTCATAGACCTCACCCTTTTGAGCTAAATCATTGGAAACTTTATGAAAGTGCTTTTATCTTTGCCCTCAGGCAGAGTGGGTTTGAACGGAGATGGTTGGGAACCCAAACAAAGGGAGGGGTCATCCTCGAGAATTTGCCTGGGCTTCCCTCTTTGGAAATGAGTGTACGAAAGAAGCTTGGTCAGGAATCATTGCCACTAAGTTGATATCTACCCCATAGGGCAATATAGAACTGTCCTTCTGGGTTTCCAAAGCTGTAACTTCTTTCTGTCTCATCAGTCTCCCAAGGAGCAGCGGATAGCTTCGAACTGCTGATCCTGAAGTTAGCGGTCCACGCATATGGAGCCATCACCAGGGCTCCAGGGTAATGCAGTGGTTGCATGTTGGGGTGCTGATCAGCAGTTCAAAACCACCAGCTGCTTCCTGGGAAAAGATGGCATTTTCTATGCCCACAAAGGTTACAGTCTCAGAAGCCCACAGCAACAGTTCTACCCTGGTCTTTGGGATCATTATGAGTCAATTTGGACTCGATAGCACTGAGTTTTGGAGTCAGGAGTTATACCCAAATTCAGGTGTTCCAAGACCCTAAACCCATTGTGTAGGCTTTTCTGACTACAATTGTGGCCGGGGCAGAGTCCTCCCTGTAGCTTATGACCTGAGCTGCTGTCGGTTATGATTTTACAACAAATCCCTCTGTTTCCAGGTTTCATATATTGATCATATGACTGTGAAAACGTTGAATACAACTTTGATGATCTCCCTCATCAGGGTAAATTATCTTTGTTCTGATTAAGTGCTTTTAAAAGAAAAATACGTCCAAGAAATTTTGGTAATGGGGGGAACAATGCCAAAAATATTAAGCTCCATCCTATCAAGTAGGTCATAACTCAGTCATAGTATGGGACAAAGAGTTGTTTCCAGGACTGTAACCAAGTCTTTATGGAAGCAAACAATCATATCTGTCTTCCAGATATGGAATGCCTGGTAGGGTCAACGCCCTGATTTTTCTGTCAGCGGTTGAGCATTTTAAGCACTGTGCCACAACGACTCCTTAGAAGAAAATTCTTGGCTTAATAAAAAAAAAAAAAAAACTTCATCAAGATATATACCCTCCTAAACCTATTAACAACATCTGAGTTTAGTGAAAGGAGGAAACAGGAATTGAGCAAGAGGGACAGCTGGCCTCGCTGTTTTATTTTTGTGAAGTCTTTTGTTAATGTGCATGCTTTATCTCATTTGGGGTGGAAATAAGACAAGGCATGGCTGTGACTGGGAGTGTACTTGAGCTTAAACTCAGAACGGGTTTGCAGAAGTCTGTGGTTATCTCCAAATCCAGGTTGAATCTCCATGGGAATTAAGTCTCCATTTAATTTCTTTCTGATCATTTACTGGCAATGTAAGCTAGTCTTGACGGTGGACGGTTGGGGAGGTGGATAACAAGGGGTGGGTATTGTTTATATCTCCACTGGGAAAAGGGACCAGACAAAGCCGGTGTTCCAGGATGTAAAGGCAGTCTGCCAGCATGGATCCGGGAACCAGTGGAGGGGTCTGAGGGTCAACCCCAATCCCAACTATGTGGACAGCTAGCCCTCCCCCCAGTAGAATTTACTTTAGAGGACAGTACTGAAACTACTGCTCTGGGAGAGGGACATGCCTGATGGAGCACATGGAAGCAAATGAAGGGGGAGGAAGAGAGTAGAACTCATCTGGGCCCACCAAGCCTGGAGGACGATATCCCTGCTCAGAACACCAAAGGCACAGAGTGGACCATATATATGACTGACCTCACTATGAGACACGACGTCCCTCGCTGACCCATGGACCTATGGGGGACAACACTGGAGACACCATGGTGTAATTGGCCCGCTCTGACTCCACCACACCAAGGCAAAACACTGAGAGTATGCAGCAGAGCAGCTGGGGGAACAGAGCACGGTGATCCTGAGGGAGTGCAAAGGATAGACTTTAGGACCAGGGCATGGCAACCCAGTGGACTAAACCAGAGGACAATCTGAGAGATGAACAAACAGACCTTGAAGTATTTACAGGTCTTTCTTTTTTATTATTTTTCCTTTACATATATATGTCATTTTATAGTTGTTGTCACTATTTTGTCTTCTTTTGTCACTTCGTCTTGTTAAGTCTTGGTTTTTTGTGCCTATTATTATCTCTGCAGGTCTATCTAGATAATATAGGCTGGATGAATAGTCTGGAGGAGAAAACAACAGGACCCGATGGATGGTTTGGGGGACATGGGAGAGGGTGAGGTAGGGGAAAGGAGGTGGTACTGACCAATCGAGGGACAAGAGAACAAGTGACCAAAATCAGTGGCAAGGAGGGTGTGCGAGGCTGGTAAGGACCATGTAACCTAGAGAAATTACTGAAACCCAAATGAAGGCTGAGAATAATGGTGGGACAAGAGGAAAGTAAAAGGAAATAGAGGAAAGAAGTAGGAGGCAAAAGACATTTATAGAGGTCTAAATACAAGCATGTATATCTATAACTATATGTATAAACATAACTAAATTTATAAATATAGTTATATATGATGATGGGGAAATAAATTTAGGTGCATATGTTTATAGGGTTAGTACTCAGGCACCAGATGGACATTGGGCCTCTACTCAAGCACTTCCTCAATGCATGAACACTTTGTTCTATTAAACTGGCATTCCATGATGCTCACCTTCCTGACATGATTGCTGAAGACAAATGTGTGCATAAGCAAATGTGGTGAAAAAGCTAATGGTGGTCTGCCTCCCAAAAGATATAGCCTTTTGGGTCTTAAAGTCTTTAAAGTCTTAAAGGTAAACAAGCAGCCATCTAGCTCAGAAGCAACAAAATTCACATGAAAAAGCACACCAGCCTTTGTGAGGTGCCAAAGGGATCAGGCATCAAAGAACATTGTGAATGAGTGGGAATGCAGAATGGGAACCCAAAATCCATCTGAAGGTAAGGGGACATCCCCTTCCAGAAGGATCGCAGGGAGGATACAAGCCAGTCAGGGTGCAAGGTTGCAGCGTCGCAAGGATGAAACATATAACTTTCCTCTAGATTTTAAATGCTTCCTTCCCCCGACCCACCCACCCACTATCTTGATCCAAATTCTATCTTACAAATTCGGTTATACCAAATGATGTACACTGGTACAGATAGGAACCTGAAGTACAGGGAATCCAGGACATATGACCCCCCACTTTTTTTTGTGGCATCACTTCCAATGGTGGGAGTTGGAAGCCCAGCCTTGCTCCTGGTGAGCTGCTGCTGGATTTGAACTGTCAACCCTGTGTTCCTCAGTCCCTCACACAACAATTAGGCCACCAGGGCTCAGCCCAGATGATCCCTTTAATACCAGTGGTGAGAGTGGTGATACTGGTGAGGGTGAAGGGAAGGTGGATTTGAAGAGGAACCAATTATAAGGATCTATGCAAAACTTACTCTTGGGGTACAGACAACAGGGAAGTGGATGAAGGGACACATTGGACAGTGTAAGATATGACAAAATAATAATTTATAAATTATCAAGTGTTCATGAGGGAGGGTGTGCCAGGAGACTGGAAAAAAAATGAGGAGCTAATACCCAGGACTTAATTAGAAAGCAAATGCTTTGAGAAAGATGAGGGCAATAAATGTACAAATGTGCTTGACATACAATGGATGGATGTATGAATTATGAGTTGTATAAGTCCCCTATAAAAAATTTTAATTAGTTTTGACCTCAAACAGAGTGTCTTTCAAAGTGGATTATTTCCACTCCCCTGGCCAGCCCAGAGAGGGACTATCTCTCCATTACAAAGTTGACTAGGTGTGTTCTTGATAGAAATTGGGGTACCAGACTTACATGGTTACTAGTCACATCCTGATTACCTTGGTCAGAGGCCCTTGAGCCCTTCTTGTAAGCTTTTCTGTCCAGTATAATGTATGGGTTCCAATCATGGTTCCAATCCTGATTCTGTAGCCTGGCCACTAACTATGATATATTGATCTGCTGACAATCATGCTTTTTAATAGTTTCCTTTTACCTCTCATGTCCTATTAACTGTTGGTTCCCTGTCAACTCTGGAACACCATTATGACCTCATGCTAATAGTCTCGCTCATCCAGATGATATGTCTTTGTCCAGTTTAACATGTAATAAATAGTTTCTATAAATTATATTTATGATGAGGAGGTTACTTTTGTCCACAACAACAAGAGCAAAAATGAAAAGGCAAAAATCAGTTCCCAGATAAAGGAATTCCACACCTTTTGGAGAAAGTTATAATGGGATAGGAAAGAAACTCTGGACTTAATAACTATTTAAATTGTTTAGCAGGGTTTGGGGTTTTTTCTTGGTTCTCTCCCCCACCCCTTGTATCCCACAGAAAACAAACCACAGACAATAAATATCACTTGTGAAAATCAGACAGCATAAAGAGAAGTTTCACAGATGCAATAAACTATAGACAGCACCAAGAGACTTCACCACAATAACTACCTCACAATCAGGGTTTGATGCAAGTTCTGTAATTAGTAAAGGCTGTAGTCCTTAAATTTAATCAGCTGAACTCACTCCCAGTACAAAAATGATATCCTTACGAGGATTGTAGTCACATACTTTTGCCCATCACATAACAGCTGCCTACCATATTCTAATGCCACGTATATGTGGTTTTTCTAAAATAATATAATCAAGGGTAGCTTTGAGCAAGAGCAATTTCTAGAGACTTGAGACCCTAGGTTTATGAGATTCCTAACTTATTCCACTCCCTGAAGGAATATTGAGTCATCTGTCACTATTTTCCATGGCAAGAAAGGCAACAGAGCCAAGTTTGACTTCTAACTTCCACCTGGTCTGTAGCCTCAAGAAAAGTTAGAGTCAAAGCATGAAAAATATCTGTCTCTTGGCTACCATATGCCTTTTTGTTCTCGTGGTCACTAGCACATTCAAATCCAGGTCCTTAAAATTCCTCGATGACTAGCCCTACACTTCACTCATTTTTTATTTTTTTAGCCCTACATTTTGTAAGGTATCACCTCACTCACCTGCCTCCGTCTAAGGACAGACCACAGTGAGTAGGAGATGAGTTTCTGACAGGTAGGCTTATGACTGGATCATGGGCTGCTTAGGAGATGGCTTAGGAATCTTCAGCCAACAAATAAACAAAGACTTTCTTGGGTCTCAAGTCTTTACAACAGCATAGTATAGGGCTGAACCCTGGTGGCGTAGTGGTTGTGCGTGGGACTGCAGCCCACTGGGTTGGAGGTTCAGATCCAGCAGCAGCTCTCCAGGAGCAAGGCTGGGCCTCCCTACTCCCACCACCAGAGGGCAGTGTTGCCCCCCCCAAAAAAAACAGTACAGTATAATGAATGATGTAGACCGGCAAACTTCAAATCCAGGTTTTGCTATTACTTGTGTGACTTCAGCAAGGCAATTGACCTCAGTGCCTTCATCTGTAAATTGGCAATAAAACTTAGGTATTTCTCAATTTAATCTTGGTGTGTAGATTAAATAAAGCAAGAAATGCAATGTGCCTTCTATAGCCACAATGGATTATATGTTGAAGCAGAGCTGTAAGCTGTATGGGCTTGGATGGGTCTCAGATCTTTACTGACCTCTTGGAATGAGAAACAGCATGACTTCGGTTGTGATTCCCAAGAACACCCTCTGACATGTATTTCCAGGAAGAATCATTTGGGGGAAGTGTGCTCAAGGTTTCACAGGGATAGTTCATGCCCGGTGTGCCACTTGTGGAGGGAGCCTGTGAGCAATTTCTCTTCATCTCTGTGGTTTTCTTCACCAATTGAGAAAGCTCACTCAGCCATCATTGCTGTGGGTGCTATTTTTGGTAAATATTGAGGATCAATAACTATGGGCAGAATAAAGAAAATCCAAAGTGGGAGAGAGGGCACAGAAATGTATTGTGATTGCAACAAAAGACTCAGGGTGCTCTGGCATTGAAATGGCTCTTCTGAGTTATGCTAACTGGAATTTCTAGAGCCACAAAATCAATCAATTCCAAAGAAGAATACGTTATAAACTACCAATCATCAATAATCCAAGAAACTATAGGGATCAGTGCCTTCACACTAGAAGGATAGGATATGACCAACAGATTACCACATCCACCTTAGTTAAATCAACTTGCTTCATATCATAAATTTTGTCATTCTTCCTTCTCAGGAACATTCTGGCTGTCCTTCCAAAAATAGATTACTTGTTTGGCATAGTCAGCATTCATTATCAACACCAAAATGCAAACCACCAACTCCTCTTTAGTCTTCCTTATATATTGTCCACCATTCACATGCATTTGAGACTATTGAAAATAACCATGCATGGGCTGAGCCCCAGTGGCGTAGTGGTTGTGTGCGAGACTGCGGCCTACAGAGTTGCTAGTTCAAATCCAGCAGCAGCTCTCCAGGAGCAAGGCTGGGTCTCCTACTTCCACCAGGGGGCATTGTTACCCCCCCATAAAAGAAAATAACCATGCTTTGGATCAGGAATGTCTTAGTCCTCAAAGGGACACTTTAAAGAGGACTTTTTTTTTAAAGACATATTCCTTTTTTTTCAATATTGGGTTTTTTGTTCATATATGTATACATGTATTCATTGATATAATTGAACTATAATATATCAAACAATACAGAGATAAACAATAATATATTAATGTGAGTTTTTTGTATTAGAGCTTAGGGTTTTCTTATGCTTTTATTGCGGGATTTTACAATTCTTAGGACAATCTATACAGCAACTGTATCAAGCTTATCTATACATATGCTGGCAGCATTTTTTTCTAGACAATGACTTTTTTAAAATCGTCTTATTGGGAGATCACACAACTCATCACAATCTGCACATATATCCACTGTATGCAAAGCACATTGGTCCATTTGTTGCCATCACCCTGAAAGAGGACTTTTATATCAGATTTGCTCAAAGCCAGAAGCCATTTGGTTTCTTGAGTGCTGTTTCCATGGGTGTTGATTAAGAACCCAAGTAAAATGAGACCCTTGACTATTTCAATATTAATTCCATTTATCACAATACTGCTTATTAGTCTGGTTTGAGATGTTTTATTTTATGTTGAGCAGTACTCTGTTCTTTGATAGGTGCTTCCAGTTCTTCTGACTTTCAGCACACTGGGTTGTGCTCATATCAAAAGTCCCATGCTGGATTCTTCTTCATATAGTGTAGCTTCTCAAATTATTTGTTGAGTATATAGGTTGAGTACATATGGTGAAAGGATACAAACTTGATGCACATGTCTCCAGATTTTAAACCACAGGCATAGTCTTGCTCTGTCTGAATGATGGTCTCTCAGTGTGATCATAAGTTCCTACAGGCACAATGACGTATTCTGGGGTTCCATTCTTCTCATTGTTATCCTTATAGTTTGTTGTGATCCACACAGTCAGATGCCTTTGCACAAGTGAACATCTTTCAGTCAAGGTCTATCTGATGTCAGCAAGGGGAGCCTTGGGCCACTTCTGCATCCAGTTTGAACATCCACCCCTCCCTGCCAATGTACGGCTGCAGCTATTTTTGGATTATTTCCAGCAAAATTTTATTTGGGTGAAAGTAATGATGTTCAATAATTTCCATATTACTTTGGATCAACTTTATTCAGAATAACACAAATATGGTTCTCTTCCCTCCTTCTTGTGTGCAACTGGGTTATCTAGAGAAGTGTAATCAGTGAATGTATATATTTTGCTTCAATATATACACACATACACAAATGCATGCATTTATACATATATCATTATATCAATAAAATAGCTCACAAACTGGCAGAAGTGGGCAAATCCAGTCTGATTTTAAGTCCGCTGGTTTCTCCTGACATCTGTAGCTTCGAGGTCTGGTGAACCTGGGACTCACAGGAGCACCACAAGCTGTTGAGGTAGATGAATCTGGGGTCAGCAGTGCAGGCTGATGACTGCAGAAGTGAGTGAATCTTACAGAAAGTCAGATAATTGCCTGATAGTGGCTCCCAGAATATGTGGGCAATTTTAGGTATACCCCTTTCTCAGCATATAGCAACCCAAGTAACTGGCGATAGATTCTTTAGAGCAGGGCTGGAAGAATATCACTATATGCATTTACCTGAAAATTAGACAGTGCTTCTTTCTCATGATTCAGCCTGTGCTTTAACTAATAGATTCTAAGTCTGTCTCAGAATCAGTCCTGACACAAAACCTGGGCAAGAATTTTGTTTGTTTTTTTATTAGACTAGTTGCCTTCAACTTCCTGCTCATTCATAGTTGGCTTCTTTTTTTTTTTTAAACTTGGCTTCTTTTTATGGTCGAGTGTGAGGAAGACTCATACAGGGACCTCATCGACCTTAAAGGGAATACCTGTTGTGTTAACAATCTCATGATGTGCTTTAGATATGAGTTTCTCTGTCCCCACTCACACTGTTTGTCTGAACTCAGAGTTTTGTTTTTCTTAAATCATTGCAAAGCTTTATGAATTCAAAATGTTCTCATCTGCAATTCTCTTACCAAACACATTCTAAACTTATTAGCCTGTATTATTTAGCAAAAATGCTACACAACAGTCTCACTAAATAAATGTTCATGATTATTTTAGGGGAAGTTGTATGTCTGTGCAACAAGCTTGAGTGGGTTCTCTGACCTTTGCTGACCGACAGGAATAAACATAAACAGTATGATTTTGACTGTGTTCTTTGAGAAATAAACTTGAAACCAATATTTCCATGCAATAATGTTCTTCAGAAGCATCCTCAGAATCAACAGCTATTATAGTATAAAAGAAATAGGGATTGTGTCAGTCAAGGTAGACTAGAGGAACAAATTTCACAGACACACATATAGATATAAGGAATGGGTTTATATTCAAGAGAAATGGGACAATGAGAAAACATCCCAGCCCAGTCCAGCTCAAAGTCACAAGTCCGACATTAACCCATATGCCCGATACCAGTCCATAAAGTCTCCTTCTGACTCACAAAGTCACAGGTCAGTGGCTACAGAGTCCTGGCACCGACAGGGGTCTTCACATGGTTCCTCACTTCCAGGGCTCAGGGTCCATCAACAGCATCCCGTGGTGGCAGAAGCAACTCATCGCTGACAGAGGCCTCCATGTGGCTGCCCCAGCCTCAGAGGTCCAGCTCCATCAGGACAAAGCTGTGTGGTTTCTCCAGCGGCTGCTCCAGCCTCGCAGGCAGCGCTATTCTGTGTTGCCTGTGATTAATCATCTCTGAAACTAAATCCCAACAACTGGGGAAGGTAGCTTCTCATCTTCATGAGGGAAACATCGTGAGATTTCCCAGAAGTCTCAGGTGAAAGCCATGCCCACACAGAGGCCTCATCAGCTACTCAATGGCTATCTCCAGATTAACAGGCCAGACTCCACCCCTACATTTCAATCATAGAATTAACATAAGCACATGACTGCCACAGGGATGCACAGAGGGGGGGATTGAAATGTATTACAGTAGTAGATTTATTATGACTGTCATCATTGTAAGATGCCAGATAATGAGATAGTCAAAAAATGTTTAATAAATTCCAGATTTTAAATCTCTGGTAAAAGGTTTCCAAGTATTCCCTCTAGATCTCTTTTTTTTTACAAAAAAAAATCATTTTACTAGGGGCTCATACAACTCTTATCACAATCCATACATCCATCCATTGTGACCAGCCCATCTATACATTTGTTGCAAACCTCATTCTCAAAACACTTGCTTTCTACTTGAGTCCTTGGTATCAGCTCTTCATTTTCCCCTCTCTTCTTGCCACCCCTCCCTCACAAACCCTTGATGATTTAGAGATTATTATTTTTTCATGTCTTACACTGTCTGATGTCTCCCTTCACTCACTTTTCTATTGTCCATCCCCCAGGGAGGAAGGGAGTTATATGTAGATCCTTGTGATAGGTTTTCCTTTTCTCCCCCCAGCTTCCCCATTCCCCTTCTGGTATCTCTACTCTCAGTATTAGTCCTGAGGGGTTTATGTGTCCTGAATTCCCTGTGCTTTCTGCTCTTATCTGTACCCATGAGATGGGCTCATCTTTATCAGTCCGTGGACTCATGGACCATGTTTATGATGGTCTCCAACTCTCCCAGTGATCGATGTCCTGTAGCATATAAACACACACATATGTACACATGCACACACATCTTACTTTGTTTTGAAAACACAAGTTGTAATTTTAAAGAAATACTTGTTTTCCAGATATTTCTAAGAAAAATAAGACGTCATTTTTAAATGTTGTCGATTATTCTTCTACCACAAAGAGATCAACGAATGCCTTCAATCAAGGATAGAGTCTAGAATTTAAATGTTCCTTTCACCACCAAACCCTAACCTGAACCCAACCACACTGCCACTGAGTCAATTCTGACACATAGAAACTCTGCGTAGAATGTCTGAAAATGTAAATCACTACACTAATAAAAAACCTCATCTTTCTCCCATGGAGAACCACTGACCTTGCCATAAGGAAATAAAGATATAACATCTAACTTACATAAAAGTGGTTCCAAATCCCGAATTACATAAGCATGCACTAGGGGAAACCTGATCTGAAACTATTTCATACAGAAAAGATCCAGATGGGTTAGTTATTTCCAAGTCTAGAAACATGTCAAGAGTAGAAAGCCTGCTGGTTTACTTCTAAATATTTTGCTGTTGAAAATTTGTTCAGCTTTTCTCATTCCCTTTGAGTTGGAATCTACTCAATGGCAGTGACCATGGTGGGGGGACAAGAGGGGAGGGTACCGGAATCAATGCCTTGTTAATGCTGCTGCTGCTGCTGCTGCCTTTAGCCATCGTCCCGTCAGTCCTGACGGACTCAGCAACCCTGTGAACCTTCAGCCAAATGAAAATCTTCCCGACCTGTGCCATGCTCACAAGTGCTGTTATGTCTCAACTCATTGATGTAGCTGGTGCATCAATCCTGTTCATTTAGGGGCTGCCAAGGTTTGTTACCTTACCAGCATGAGATCCTTTTCAGAGCATTCTTAGTCTCCATTAATAAAAAAGATAGTGTCTCTAGAGGATATATGGTTATACTGTATAGCCCATAATGGACAAACACGTGCAGAGAGAAATTCACTTCTGGGTTTCTTGTTTTAAAGGTTTTTTAAAGACGAGGCTGGATCCTCAAAAACCAGACTGGATCCTGAGGACAGCAATCATGGACCTGTAAAGAGTGCCTTCTTGTGAAAACCTGAAGGGGTATTTACACCAGAAATAGAGGCCTTCCTGAACCAGAAGGGGTCGATTGGCTGTATTGGATCTGGGTTTCTCCAGAAAGTAAGACTAGGATTTGTGGGTAGAAATTACAGGGAATGTGTTTCAGCTCAATCTAATGAAAAACTTTCAGACAACTGCCCTTGTTGTGAGGTGCCATTGAGTCTGTTCCAAATCACAGGGACCTTGCATATAATAGAAACAAACATTGCCTGGTCCTGTGCTGGCCGCGCGGTCCTTGCTGTGTGGGAACACACTGTGTCGTTCACTGTAGTGATCTATGCGGCTGGAGGTCTTCTTTTTCGTTGCTTGGTTTTACCAAACACGACGGCCTTCAGGAACTGGTCCATTCTGCTAATACGAGGTCTGAGTCTTACCGTTCTGGCTGTGATTTTTCCAAGACGGAGGGGTGTGTCTTGACTGGAAATCCATGGTATATTCAATACTTTTCACTACGCTCAATTATCCCAACTCCTCTTAGGTTTTCTTTTCTCATTGTCCAGCTTTGCTATGCACTGGAAGTGAATGACTATCCCCTGAATGGGATCAGACACACCTCAGTCCTCAAAATGACATCCTTGCTTTTTCACACTTTTTAAAGAGGTCTTTTTGCAGCAAATTTGCTTAGTGCAGCCCAATTCAGACACAGTTGTCCTACAGTGAGCCAGCAATGATGGTCCTGCTGCTGCAGAAATTGTCCAAGTCAGGATTGAGTCCCCTCAAAAATATTAGGAAGTTCCTACCAGGTGCAGATTTTACTGAGTGCACACACACACACACACACACACAAATCTTATTTTTCTAAGACTAGCAATTGCAATCTCAATTCAGCTCACTGGCAGTAAGACGAGGAGTATATTTGGAAAAGGAGGTTAGCATTTCCTTAAACATCCATATGATATGAAAGTTATAACATTCTCTGTAGGAAAGCAAAAGCATGAACAATAAGACCTGAAAGATGATGGTTCATTAAGGTTCATTAGTTAATCAATTAATTATTAAGGTTCATTAATAATCCACTACAATGAATACATTCTAATTCCATTTCTACATATACCAACCCATGCTCTCTGAAGGGCTCCCTACCATTTGTGTGTCCTGATATAAATTGCCACCACCTTTGGACAAAGTCTCCATACCTTAATAAATACCATGGTTTGGGGTAAAGAATTGTGGGGTTCCCTTCAACCCAAACATTCTCACTCAATTTATTCTCACAACTCAAGGAAAGGAGACAATGTTTTTATTTTAAAAATGTCTTTTACTATGGGATCCTGTGAGACTAACTGGTTACACACCTCGTAGACCACTCTGTGGCAGAGAAGCAAATTCTACAAAAGCCCCTCTGAGCTTCTAAGTAGGACATACGTAGAGACCATCATTCAAAAGACTGTAGATTCAAAAGGAAAAAGACAGATGCAATGGTGCAAAAAGCTGCTGGATCTTACCATTCTTTTTCCGCAGGAGTTGACTGAGAAAACACACAAAAAACCAACCATTCGATGTTAGGTACATGACTGGGGAAATAATAATTAATTGTAGGAATATGTGCTCAAAATAAATTTACTCCTAGTTGTCATCAAGTCAGCCTTCAACTCACTGCAACTCAAGTGTGACGGTAAAAAATGCTGCCTGAGATTATCATGAACTTCACTGCTTGTAGAGGGGACAAAAATCTTAAGATTAAGAAAAAAAAATCTCTCAGAAGTCTATTCAAAACCAATCAAAAAGACACCCTTTTTTAAGGATAAGGGAGGGGAATAAAGAACTTGTACCATACCAGTGTGGGGAAAGAGGTGGGGCCAAGTAACCTACAAGGATCAAGACCAGTCGACAAGTAGATGACTGCTAATCCAAAGAGATGGACAGATTCCAGGACATGGTTTATGGATTGTTAGGAGAAAACTCTAAGACTTCTATCCCTAGCCAGATTGTTGTCTCGCAAATAAAATAGAATCATTCAATTATCTTCAAGTAGTAAAAAGTATGGCATTTATATCTGGAGAGAAATGATCTAAAATGTACTCTAAGAGTTTCAACAAAAACAAAGTTGTTTTTTTTTAAAGGGGGAATATCTTGAAATCATTAGTTATCCAGCAGTAGCATTTCTTTTCTATTTTGTCCTTTTTCTGAGCAAAGTGGTGTGGAGGGTATACTTGCTGCTGTGATTTATGATTCTTAAGACACCTGGGAGAATGCAAACAGTCATAGCTCTCAGCAAGAGAAATCTCTGGGGGAACAACAGTTGTTTATTTGTTTCATTTTCTAAAGTTTATGTTTGGGGGATTTCCCATGCGTTTGGTGAGAAATGGCACAAAAGACAACCACTCGATGTTAGGTACGTGACTAGGGAGATGCTAAGTGATTGCAGGAATATATGCTCAAAGTAAGTTTTCTGCTAGTCGTCATCAAGCCAGCCTGCAACTCACGGTCACCCAAGCACAATGGCACAAAATGCTGCCTGATCTCGGCCACCTCCACAGACAGTTACAGATTGATCCATAGAGCTTATATCCAAAAGCAGACTGCCAGAGCTTTCTTCCTAGTCCATCATTGTCAGGAAGCTATGCTAAGGCTCCTTCAACATCACTGTAACACACACACTTCCACTGACAGATGTTGGGTGGCTGTGCATGTGGCGCCCTGCACAGGAATCAGAATTGAATCTCCCACATGGATGGTGAGAATTCTACAATGGAAATATCAATATTGCCCTGCTAGAAAAAATAGCCCCCTATACCTTCATAAGAAGAAGATTTGGGGGAACATTTTTGACAGAAAAAAATTGTAGAATGCCTTTAAAATAAGACCAAACTAAGACTTTTTTTACAGACATGAATGTAATTTTCTCAGCATGTGTCAGAATATTTACATGGTATATTAAAAGATTAGCACCTTATATGAATGGATTTGGAGATCACACTTAAGCCAAAGCCCACTACAAGAATGACTAGTTCTGATGACCGGGATCTGCTCACTGAAGAGATGGGTGCTCTGGATACTGGGGAGATGACATCAAATGGTCCCCAGCTATCAGAAAGAATAGTTTCTGGGGACTTAAAGGTTTATCCTCAAACTTGCAGCCAGCTAAGTGAGATGTCAAATAAGTCCCCTTGGCAGAAGGACACAACCCTGTGTGATCCAAGGATTATAAATAATAAAATGCAAATCCAAAGGAGGGAATGATCTCCGAGTTTAAATTGTGAACAGCTGTTTTGTAGAAGGCTATGAATGACAATTCAAGCCCAGAATTCTTTTCCAAGCTTCTGGAAATACACTGATCATGTCTCTGGTGAATCCCCTCTGACCATAGCCCAGGAATGTGAACAGCCTTGCTGTCAGAGACAGGAAGCATTATAAAAACAATTATGGTAGATGTAGTTACGTTAAAATATAATACCTTATCATTCGATCTTCTTTTTGAACCATTTTTAAGTGGCTTCAGTTTTTAATATTTTTTGCTTCCATTTTGATTAACATTTTCCTGTGTTTTGTCTCATCATTGTTACTGGGTTTTCTGTTTGCTTCTTATTTGTGTACATATGATTTTCTGTATATGAAAATCTGGGATAGGTAGATCTATAGGGACAGTAAACAGATTGATAAATGATTAGGGGGATGTTAGGGGAGGATGTAGGTGGATGGGGAGCTAACAAAAAAGAGCATGAGAAAAAAAGTCCTGAAATTAATTTAGAAGAGGATTGCACAAATATTCTTAATATGATTGGAGAGTGAATTGTATGATATGTGAAGTATATTCCAATAAAACAGTATTAAAATAGTTTAGCATCTTCTGTGTGATCAAAGCTCAGCCAAGTCTAGTAGAATCTTTATCATGTTATTATAGGATAGTACTAGTACTGAAATAGATTAAAATATAGTCTATATATTAAAAACATTCTATTATATGAATCCATTTTTTTCCTTTTTCCATCCAGGAGCAATACTCCAGTGAAGTACAGTGAGGGGTTTAGTGGGTCTGAAATAAATTCATTTGCCACTACTTTGCACTCTGGTATTCTAGGTCACAATAAGTCCTCTGAAAGAAGAGCACATTACTGTGGTATCACTTATTTTTTATTATCTAACAGCTAAACCAGTCGTCTAAAATGCTAGCCACAAAAAGCTGTGATTCAGCTACTAAAAATAGAATGGCATCCTTTCTGAATGAATAGAAGTATTATTTCATCATTACACAAGTCAAACAAAATTTAATTTGAGGATGGGATCAGAATAGAAGGAAGGGATGAGGGAAGGGTCTCAATATAGGTGTGTCCAGAATGGAGGACTTAGAAAATCAGTCATACAATGTGAGAAAGTGGGAATTCTGAAGTATTCTGAAGATTGTGGGACTTCAAGGTTCAAAAGACAGGTGCCAAGCTTGAACCAGAGCTCTGAATGACTTCAATGATGGCAAGTGGAGTCACATTTAAATGAAAATGAGATGATGTCTATGAGATTCTTAACCATGTACAAAATTTTCATATTGATTTTTATTATCCATTCACCCTCTGAGTTTTCTGTAATTGTGCTCATCTTCAAGATGAGACTGGAGAGGAGAGGAGGGGATGGTTCTCAGCAGGTTTTTGACTTTAGTTTCGTGCATTCTTTGTAGACTTGAAGGCAGCTTCAAGGCACGGTCTGCCTTATTTTACTGGTTCTACAGATTCTAAGAGAGTGGGGATGTTCTTGAAATCCAGTCAAGGCAGTTTGGGGACTCTTGTGAACTTGTTTTCATTTTCTTCAGCTTCAACCTGAATTTACCAATGAGCACGAGATGGTGTGTTCCACACTCAGTCTCAGATATCATTTGAGCTGCCAATGCTGAGCTTCGCCATCATCTTTTCCCAAAGACATTTACAATTTGATTTCTATGTGTCCCATATGGAGAAGAGTGTCCACATATCCAGTTGCTATTTGTGTTGCTTGAAAGGGTACCTATATACTTGAGTCTAAGCTGACCTGAATATCAGCCAAGACACCTAATTTTACCACAAAAACTGCATTAAAATGTACAGAAGAACTCAGTTTATACACAAGTATATATGGTATTTGTGAGGCATTGGGCTTACAAAATTCTATCACGTGGTTTCTGGCTTCATTTCTATCACCAAGACCCTACTTTCCTTCCTCTTTGATCTAACATTTGCTTTCTAATCACCAATAATTATCAACTCACCTTGATTGCACACTTGATCATTTTCAAACTGCAGATGCTTTACTTGTGCTTTATTGACTATCAAAAACATTTCTTTTAAAGTGCTCTGAGAAAGGAACTCAGCACAGTGGCAAAAGAAGTGCTATCACTTGGTTAACTTTATTTTTAACTCCATGGGAGCATTTTCCTGTAGGATCTGGGGTTATGCTGTTTCATAAATTTTCTTTTGCATAATATCAGAAGGGATAATAACTCTCAATCTCACCAATTGCAATAGGTAGCAAATGACATATCACATGTGAAAATACTTTGATAACATACAGTATGATGCAGCCCAATGTTTTTTATTTCTAGCTAGTGCATTTTATTTTTAGTTACAGTCAATGACACAGGGGACATTATTTGACCTCCGCTGGCTTCCCTATTGCCAAAAGGCATGTGACATGATTCGCCTTTCCATCCTTCCTTTCCTACTTTGACAACAGTTATTCTTCTTACGGGTCTCTACTATGCTGCCTTCAAAAATACCTTGCAATGGCCACACAGAACTCAGAGATGATCCTCACAGTCATGAGGGTGGATCTGGGAAATTTATAGGTTGCTATAAATCAAGATCAGTAAGCAGTAAGGATATGGTCCTTGGTCCACAGCAATACCGCTTCTCAGCCTACAGTCCTTAGTCTCTTGGCCATGTGACTCCATGACCTCCACCTTCCTGGACCAGGAAGTGGGTCTGTTTCTCCATCTCACAGTCCTGTTGTTTTGGTGCTGTTCCTCATGCTCTGTAACATTATCTCCTTGTCACAGCCTTTGGTACCTCTGAGGTTGGCCTCTGCCACTTCTGATAAAGAACTAGAGCATGCTCTTCTGAAGGTCCTGGGCTTTCTCTCCTGACATCTGCTGCTTCAAAGATGGCTCATTGTTATACCCAGGAGTGTGGTAGTGATAACAGACCAGTCCCCTCTCTTAGCATCATACATACCTTATTTGTTTCGTCCCACCCACTTATTTGGTGGGAGTCACAGAGACCTGATAGAAGAACCAGACTCAGAAACTTCACTCCACCACATTGTTGTTAGGTGCTGTCTAGTCTGGGTTCTGATTCATAGCAACACTATGTACAACAGAAGGAAAGACTGCCCGGCCCTGCCCCATCCGCTCAATTACTTT
Source organism: Nesogale talazaci (assembly GCA_004026705.1). Lineage (NCBI taxonomy): Eukaryota > Metazoa > Chordata > Mammalia > Afrosoricida > Tenrecidae > Nesogale > Nesogale talazaci. The sequence continues at coordinate 2,315 of PVJH01014889.1, read as the reverse complement.
TATGTTTGAGTCCACTTCTGCAGCTACAGCGTCAATATATTTTGTCAAGGACCTACCTCTTTGGATGCCTTCTCTTTTTTTTTCACTCTGATCTTAGGACTAGGCATTAGTGAATAAGTTTCATAGAAAAGAAGACTAGAGGATAAAAAGAAATGAGTCCATAAACAGAGTAAGATTAAACTGACATGAAAAAAATCTACAAATTCAAGCATCAGCACTCATAAAAATAAAAATTCCCTTTGTCAAGGGAAAAATGATCATGCTTTTAGAATCCCCTATAGTGTTCTCCTATAACTCATGTTGCCTACTCCAAAAAGGATTACAATACCAAGATCAAGATATATTTAAAATGAAACCATATTCATCGATACATATTAAAAATGGATAACTAGAAAAAATAATAGTAGGGGTTCCTTAGAAAAATAAAACTAGTGATATTAGTATGTCTTTGAAGCTAGAGGGTTGTTTATATCAAAATATTCCCACAATTATAAAAGCGCGTGAGTACAGGCAAGTTCAAGTCTGTGGGTCAGATGTAAAAGAGAATCTCCTTCCTCTCAGAACTGCAGGGTCTGAAGAACAGGAAGCAGGAAGACTACAGGCTGCTGGATACCAAGCAGAAAGAATCCAAGGTCTATGCTCCACTAATAGTTCCTGAGCTTAGCAGGCAATAAACCAAGAGGTCACCTATAGTGCTGCAGAGGACAACACTGGAGACACAGAGATGGAATTGTGCCCAACCTGACCTCACAGCACTATGAAGAAACACCAAGGGTACAACAGTACAACAAGGGGAGCAGACCAATGAAGACCCGGGAGAATACCAAAAATGGACTGTGAGACCAGGGCATGGCACCCCATCAAACTCCACTGGAAAACACTCCTAAAGTCAACAAACAGACCTTGAACTACTTATAAGCATTTCTTTTTTTGTTGTTTTTAGTGTTTGCTGTTGTTTCATTCTCCTTTGTCGCTTTGTTTTGCTCTCTGTCTTGTTTTTGTGCATATTATTATCTCCTCATGTTTATCTAAATACGATAGACTGGATAAATAATTTGGAGGAGAAAACAGTGGGTCTAAAGATTCCAAGGGGACATGAGAGAGGGGGGAGAGGGGAAAAGGAGGTGAGTGTTAACAAACCCCGGGATAAAGAAACAACAAGTGATCTAAAATTGATGCCTGGTGTAGGAGGCCTGGTAGGGCTTCATCAAGAGCAATGTAACTCAGAGAGTTATTCAAACCCAAATGAAGGCTGAACATGAGAGTGGGATAAGAGGAAAGTAAAAGAAGATATAGGAAAGAACTAGGAGGCAGAGAGCATTTATAGAGGTCTAAAAACAGGCATGTACATATGTAAATATATATTTATAAATGATGATAGGGAAATAGATCTATATACATATATTTATAGGTCTAGTTTAAAGGTATCAAGTGCACATTGGGCCTCTACTCAAGACTCTCTCAATGCAAGAATATTTTGTTCTATTAAATTGGCAGTCCATGATGCTCACCTTCCCGACATGATCACTGAAGACAAAATGGGTGCATAAGCAAATGTGTTGAAGAAAGCTGATGGTCCCCAACTATCCAAAGATCTAGTGTCTGGGTTCTTAAAGGCTTGAAGATAAACAAGTAGCCATCTAGCTGAGAAACAACCAAGTCCACATGGAAAAAACACACCAGCCTGTGTAATCCTGAGGTGCCAATAGGATCAGGTATCAGGCATCAAAGAACAAAAAGTCACATCGTGAATGAGGTGGAGTACAGAGTGGAGACCCAAAGCCCATCTGTAGGCAAGTGAACATCCCCTTACAGAAAGCTCACAAGAAAGAAATGGGCCAGTCAGGGTGCAGTATAGCATCAATGAAACAAACAACTTTCCTCTAGTTCTTTAATGTTGTTGTGCCCCCCGTCCCCCACATTATGACCCCAATTCTACCTTACAAATCTGACTAGACCAGAGGATAATGTGTTAGTCTGGGTAGATTAGAGGAACAAATTTCATAGACACGCATATAGATATAAGGAAAAGATTTATATACAAGAGGAATAGGACATTGAGCTCAGTCCTGTTCAAAAGTCCAATATTATCCCATATGCCCGAAATGAATCTATAAAATTTCTTTCTGACTCATGAAGTCACTGGTCAGTGAGTACAGAATCCCAGTGCTGGCAGGGGTCTCCACATGGCTCCTCACTTCCAGGGCTCAGGGTCCATCAATAGCAGAAGCAACTTATCGCTGGCAGAGATCTCCATGTGGCCGCCCCAGTTTCAGAGGTCTGACTCCATCAGGGTAAAGCCGTGTGGTCTCTCA
>PVJH01014888.1:0-55410 GCA_004026705.1 Nesogale talazaci | reverse complement strand
CTCACTATCATGACCCCAATTCTACCACATAAATCCAGCTAGACCAGGAGATGTACAGTAAAGGTGGAAACATAGGAAACTTAGGATAGATGATCCATCAAGACTAGTAATAGGAGTGGTAATACGAGGAGGGTGGAGGGATGGAGGAATGGAGAGGGAGAGCCAACTTCAGGGATCTACACGTAGCCTCTTCTCTGGGACATGGACAATAGGGAAGTGAGTGTTGGGACACATTGTACAGTGTACAGGATGAAAAAATAATTTGTAAATTACTAAGGGCTCAAGGGGAAGGGGGGGAGGAAGGGTAATATAGGGGGCAGATAATGGGGGCCTGGAGGGAGGGAGAATGTTTTGAGAGTGATGATGGCAATGGGTGTGTAAAGGTGGCCTGAATACACTCAGCAATATTTTATAGCTTTTATTATATAAGTCCTTTGTATCTTAATTAGATTTATTCCTCGGTACAATCAGGCTGACTTAAAAGTGAGAGCCATTTTGTGTCTTCAAGAATTGTTGATGTGTTAGACCAGGTACATAAAATTCTTAAATTAGTTTTACTGTAGTGCAAAATTGAAAAGTTGGAGCAAGTTGGTTGTGAAGAAAAATTTGTTCAAAGTAGGATCAGCTCAATTGTTGAAAGTGAGGACAAATGCATGTAGCAATTATTGGCGAGTTGTTTTCCATTGGTCAGATGTTCATCACCTGGGAACTGTCTGTGTTTTATTATACTTGATGATATTATAAATTAGACTGTCCCTAATTTCCCCTTCAGCTTACTTATTATTAGTGTACAGAAACCTAGCTGGGTTTTGGTTTTGATTTTTTGACCTGGTGTAATTTGCTGATAAGGCAATCTATTTGCTCTCGCCACTTTTCTTGTGGACGTTTTAGGATTTTATGTGTATGAAAATAATTGTACTTCTTTTCTAATATAGTTGCCTTTTTTCTTACTGATCTGACTTGGACTTCTAATGCAATATTAGAAAGAAATGGTGAGAGTGGACACCCTTGTCTTCTTTCTGATTTCAGAGGGAAAACTTTGTCTTTACCATTAACAAACACTAAGTTTACAATACATGTTTTCATTTCAATTTCCTCCTTGATAATTACAGAAACCCTTTACATTTGCCTTTTACATTTATGCTGACTTTTATCTATTTAACAAGGCTTCTACATAGCTAAATTGATTGTCTTCTAAGTTTTCTGTGTTCGACCAGATTGACTAGAGAAACAAATCTCGGACACTCGTGTATAAGAAAGAGCTTTATGTGAGGAAGTAATTATGTCCCAGCCCAGTGTCACTCAAATCCACCAATCTCTCTTCAGACACACATAGCCACATGCAATGATGCAGAATGCAGAAAACTCCCAGACCAGTGGGTGCAGAGTCATGTACATCCAGGGTTGGTGGAAACATGGTAGTGCTCCGACAATTCTCAGGGTCAGTGACCTAGTGGAAAGTGGAGTGGTAGAGCAAGAAGGAGATTCCCTGGCTCTTCCTTATGAGAAGGCCGCACCTCTCAGGAGATTGCATTAGACTGTCTGATGACAGGTTTGACTCCACCTTTGACCAGGAGTGTCTAGTTGACATTAAATCATCTAATTACTTTACCTTCTAGCCTCGAAATTCTCTGCGTGGTACACTTATCTCTCTGTCAATTTGCCTCGAATGTATATTAAGTACATTGGTTTCAGTTATAAATATTATCTCAGTAGTAAATGTAAACATACTCAAAGATTCTTAGAAAGTAAACATCAAATGTAAAGACAAACGGTGCAGTGGAGATGGTGATATTGACCCACCCGTTGAACCCAACACTGTTGTATAATGTTAAATATTATAAGTTTTATATAAATATTTTATATAAATATAAATATAAATAAAAGTTTATATAAATTATAAATAAATAAATATTTATTTATATAAACAAATTTCATATAAATTATATACATATAATTTTATATAAATAAAAATTTTGTATAAATTTTGTATCAGTTTCATTTTAAGTTGATACTATATAATTCTGTTGTTTTAAAATAAGCTGCTTTTTAAAGAAAAATGTTGTTTAGTTCATGTGTCCATGTGATGCCTTTCCTTAGAGATAAGTGTATGAGAAGTGCCCGTAAGCCTAGTGTTAAGTACCACATTGGCTGTTGGCTTTCATAGTTTTCCCTGAATTATATTGAGGAACATCCTTTCTATTCTAATACTTTGTAGGTTTTTCATCAATTCAGATTATTTGTTTTGCTCTGGACTAGCCTGTTTCACCCTGCTGGCTCTTAGTTTTTCTCATGTATGAAATAGACACTTGCCTTCATCCATTTGTTTTGAGGATGAGTAGTGATAGTGAACATGACCCAGCCATATAAACAGTCATTTAATTAGAGGACAAAACCAACCTCACTGCCATCAAGTCGCTTTCAACAGGGTCCTATCTGCCCCTGTAAGACAGATTAGAACTGCCCCTCTGAGTTTCCATGTCTGTAACTTTATGGAAGTAAAAAGTCCCCTTCTTTCTCTCGAGGCTAATGTGAGTTGCTGGAAATAATGGGTGTAAAGAGAGGCGTAAGATAATTATTTTTTTAACCAGAGCCTTTTACCTATACTGTGTTTACCTATAAACTAAGGCAAGAAAATTTGTTTATCTGTATATAAATGCCACACAATTCTTTGTTCTAAGAATGTGTTCTTAACTATGCCAGAAATTTGTATGCATATGCCTCTTGTTAAAAGGAACCAGTAAGCATTACTCCATACCAAGTTGCAAGTGCAGCTCCTTCACTATTGTCCTTTTCTACTTTAATTCAGTTATTTCTTTTTCAGACTGCCTCAAGTCTTGGTAAATTTAATGCCTCTGACTTTTCAAAAGAAAGCAGGTTTTCCTCTCCAGTTAGCACAGTTTGTCAGCTCTTTTGGTTGTTTTTTTGTGCTGATACCTTTCTTTCCCAATCTGGGCAGTGCTTTTTCACATATTTTTTTCAAACTATAAAACCATCACTCTCATTTTACTCTGAATACATTCCAAATCTATACTTTGTAGCGTCTTTAAAGTGGTTGCTTTAACCTCTCTTCTTTGTTAGAGTGAGAGATTGTGGGGGGTTGGGTTATATGTTTCTGAGTTCCATTTTGCAGTGACTTTTACAGCATTATTATAAAATAATGTAGATCATAGTTTGCTTTTAGTTATCTCTTAGTGTTGACTGATAAGTTTTAAAATAGCTAGGAGACATTGCCCCAATTTTCTTTCAAGGGCCTCACAATTGAATATTGTTGTTCGAATAACTGTGCACTAACACCAAAATTGGGCAAAAATAGTAAATTTGGCAACTCAAAGTTTTAATATATTGAAAAGGAAAAGTAGATAAAATTCTTAACTGTTGTACCAGACAGAATTTCGTTCTGAGTGAGGCAAAATGGTGTTGGTGCGGTATGTATAGTGGTGAGAATGGGGATTTCAGTGGTTCATACAAGGGGATATTCAAAAAGATCATGGAAAATGGATTTTTTTAATTGGATATTTGCATGACCTTTTTGAAGTCACCTCATACAACCAAATAAAGGTTAGGGATGCATTAATGTTTGGGGTACAAAAGAGACCTTACCTCACATATAACTTAAGGAAGACATTTGTTAAGTCCCCAAAGAGACAAAGAACAAATAAATCATCCAGATAAAGGGGACCATTAGAATGAGTTTAAAGTGGTATCCAACAAGACAAGGGAGGCAAAAAGAAACTGTCCCAAAAGCATGATTGGTGACAGGTCAATACAGCATGATTACAAGTGGGATTACAGAAACAGGAATGGGATCAGTATCGGGACATGTACAATATTAGATAAAAATATCTTACAAGACTGGTCCTAAAGACTGGTCCACTTCTGACCGAGGCATTCAGAGCATAACTGATAGGGCATGACTCATGCCTATGAGGCCCCTTTCACCATCTCCGAGGAGGCCTGGTGGTATAATGATTTTATGATGGGCTGAAAACCATAAGGACTTCAGTTTGAAACCACCACCTGCTCTACAAGAAAAAGATGAACTGTTCTACATGTTTAGTCATCAGAAACAATTCAATGAAGGCTTAATCTAGTAGGGAATTCTGCCAATGGATTTGGGGCTGTCATTACATTCCACAGCCATTTGCAAATCTGGGTTCAGAATTTAAGTTCTGCGTCTAGTTAGTTTTCTAAAAACCATAACTTTGAGAAACAAAGTACACATGGAAGAAGCACATCAACCCATGTGATCATTAGGTGGCCATCGGATCAGGTATCAGGCATCAGAAAACCCAAAACAAGCAATCATTTCAACTTGAACGAGGAGGGTTGGAATGGAGACCCAAAGCCCATCTGTAAACAATTGGCATCCCCTCACACTAAGGGTCATAAGGAAGAGACGAACCAGTCAGGGTGCAGAATAGCACCAAGGAAACACACATTCCTCTAGCTCTTTAGTTCTTTTCCCTTATAAGCCCAGTTCTATCCTACAAGTCCTGGCTGGACCAGAGCATATAGACTGTTACAGATATGGGCTCTTGCCACACAGTTAAACCTCTCAGGACCAATAATGAGAGTAGTGATACTCTGAGGGTAAAGGAATGTGGGGAGGGAAGAGAGAAATGGGAAACCAATCTCAGTGATGGATGTACAACAAACCCAAAGGAAGGTGGGGAGGGAAGAGAGAAATGGGGAACCAATCTCAATGATGGATGTACAACAAACCCAAAGGAAGGTGGGGAGGGAAGAGAGAAATGGGGAACCAATCTCAATGATGGATGTACAACAAACCCAAAGGAAGGTGGGGAGGGAAGAGAGAAATGGGGAACCAATCTCAGGGATGGATATACAACAAACCCAACACCCTCTAGTGGGTGGGGGAAAGGGGGCGGCAACGAATAACAAGTGTGGGTGACTGGAGATAGCAGATAGTGTGAAATATGAAAATAAAAATAATTTTTATAAATTATCAAGGGTTTATGAGGGTGGGGGAGAGGGAAAGAAGGATGATGATAATCAAGGGCTTAAAGTAGAAAGAAAATATTTTGGAAATGATGATGGCAACATAGGTATAAATGTACTTTATACAGTTGACCTATGGATTGTTATAAGAGCTGTAAGAGCCCCCAATAAAATGATTTATTTCAAAAATAAATAAAAGCTATACCCTAGTAGGGATATTTTAGAGGTCACCTAGATCAGTGGTTCTCAGCTTGTGGGTCACAACCCCTTTGGAGAGCGAAAGACCCTTTCACTGGGATCTCCTGATTCATAACAGGAGCAAAGTTACCGTTATGAAGTAGCAATTTTATGAGTAATATTTATGAGTAAAATTTTCTGAAGTGCTAATTTTATGGTGGGGGTCACCACCAAATGAGGAACTGTATTAAAGGGTTGCAGCATTAGGAAAGTTGAGAGCCATAGATCATATGGTATTTTAAGGTATAATAATTGAGTTTCTTGTTACGAAGGGGCATGGAATATGAAACGGAACTTTATTTAAGTTCTTATTTGGTGATTTTCTCTTGGCTTCTGACTTTTAAAGATCAAGGGGCCAGTTAATTTAACAGCTACTTAATGAGTGCATATTGTGGTCCATAGATTACAAGGATACGTAGCAATAACTATATTTGTTTTGTTTTGTTTGTTTTTTGGGGGCATCACTGAAAATAACTATATTCTGGTGCACATTTAGAGACAAGTATAATTAGAAGATTTAATATAGCCTAATGGTATTGAATGTATGTTGTCCATCTAGATAGTAACTCACCTTTCAAATGTGAATTTTTACTTAAATTTAATATTACTTGCAATAGCAATGATGGCTTTATAAACCTAATGAGGAAAGAAATAACAGAATCGTAGATGGATGGATACATTGGAAGGTGTAAGACGATGCGGGCATACATACATACATACATACATACACACACACACATATTTGATGAAAGAAAATGTTTCGAAAATGTTGGTGGCAGCAATTGTACAACTATGCGTGATCAAATTGAACCATGGATTGTTATAATTATCTGTAAGATTTCCAGTAAAGCGGGGCTTGGGGAGAACTCTTGAACTCATTATAAGAAGCAGCTTACATTTGCATCATTCTATAAAGAAAATATTTCATGAAAGATTAGTGTGAATAGTAGTGACACTGTTGCACTAAAGACAGATTGCTTTTTAAGTATCCTAATCACTTGAGACACATTTACTCATGAGTTGTAATTGATATTTAGCACTTATTAAATTTTCTTGTACATATTGCATGCTCAAAAATTAAGGTTAGTTTATTTATAACAGTCCCATTTGCATTACATCACATTTAACAAGCCTTATTTTAATAAATTTTTTTCCTGAATATTTTAAAACATTTCACTATTTGAAATGTTTTGTTTTCTTTTTTATGTACTCCAAAGTAAAACTGTTTATGCTTTTCTAACCTTAGTTTATATTTCATTCATTCATTTTGAAATTGCTTAAAGGAAAAATGCTGGTATGATATTAAGAAAAGTAAAATACTGGAATTGTGAACAATTAAGTAGATACTTAAATCAGTACATGCTTCTAGTAACTACTCTGTGATAACAATTTCAATATAATGATTTCAATATTACCTCATGACTAAGAGCATAAAAGAAAAATTTTAATTTTCAAAGTTCAACTTCATTGCACCGTCCATGGAGTGACAAAGTGATACATTTTTCCAACAGTAATAGAACTGTTTAATTATGTGTAAAACACTTTAATGTTATCAATTTTTGTTCTTTTAAAGGAGGGGGCTTCTGCTCGCAAGACTCAGACTCCTGCAGCACAACCCGTACCGAGACCAGGTAAAAAGATACAGTAGTGAGCGTGTATAGCAAATGAGCTCAACAGTGAATTTTTTGGTATGCTTAATGCTTGAAGAAAATGAAACTTTATCTTAAATACATGAAAACTTTAGTTTTCTTAAAATTGACTGTATCATAAGGTTGGCTTCAGAATTGTGACAATATATATAAAATACTTGCTGCACTTCAGTGAACATTATCAATTAATCCTAAGAATTGTGTCAGAAAAACAAGCAGTTAAAATAAAAATAATGTTGAATTTATATTTTCATTGTGTATTTCAACAGTTTAGCTTGACTTCAGTAGTACTTTATTCTTAAATAATACTTACCCAAAATGGATTCAAAAGTCGTTGGTAAAATAAATTTATATAACATCATGCTTTGGCTTCTAAAGTAATACCATTTTCTTGGATATTGATATAGTTGAAGAGCTAAAGAACATACTAAGAAATATATTTTAGAGGCTTGAATATGTATCTCCTTACCTATTAACTGTTCTAGTTCTGTTTCTACTTGTGTATGTGATTCTTTTCCTCTGGAAGCACAGCATCACAATTTTTATAGCTCTGTATACAGCTTTAATGCCTATAACTTCAGGCATCTGTTAGTAAACCCTGCATAACCTGTAGCCAATGTTTTAAAATGAATCTTTAGCAAACATAGTACTGAAGTTATGTTTTAAATCATACCCCCTTTCTTGTACCTTAAATTTTGTGGGGATTATCACTCTGGGTAAAACCCCCTTCTTTTCTTTGTGGAAAAATTAAATTCTGGCATTTTCTGTCTTAAATATTTCCAAGCTTATTACTGGCATTCAGTAAACTTATCATTGTTTAAAGACCCCGTGAAAATTGTTTCCTGTTTGTGTTTTTACTCTCATTTACTGCTACTCTTCCCTTTCTTCACCGTGCTCACACATTTGCCTCATTTCAATTCCGTCAGTACAAGGAGGTTCTTTCCTCATTCGACATTTGCCTGCCTCCGTGCCACTATCAGGACTCTGTCCACGTACTCTTTGGAATTTGGAGCCTTTCATCCTTCAGATCTCAGCTTAAGTTCTTCTTCTGAGAGGCATTTCCTAGAACCCTATAAATAGAATACTCTGTTCAGTGTATTATATATTACACATTCAAATAGTTTCACTAATTTACTAAATTGTTTACAGTTTTTTTGTTTTATTTGGGAGTTCTTTGAGAACAAGAATTATTTCTGATGTGTTTTATTTACCAGTAGTGGAATGCTGTGTACATAGACTCTTTATGTATTTTGAAAGGAAAATATAATTTGAAATCCCACATAACCTGATCCATTTTCTCCTACCTTATTCCTACCATGTATGTTGGAGGCAAAGCACTTATATAAGTGGCATGGTGGTAGTAGAAACAGAAGCTCTGATGATAGCTGCAGGGGTTATTGAGCTTAGTATACATTTTAAAAAAAATTTTAATATAGCAGTATCAAAGTGTAGAAATTTACTTAACTTTTTACAGTCCAGAAAACTGGAATTGACTGGTTAATTAACTTGCCAGGGTAATAAGACCAAATTTACCCATTTCTTACTCAGAGTGACCACGTAGTACAGAGTTTGAGACTGAATCTTTATAGAAGCAGATATGGTCATTTCACGGAACAGCTAATGGTGGATTTGAACTACTGACAGCAGTTTAATCATGTTACCAGAGTTCCTTGGGTATTATGACTAGTAAGTAATAAAACAGATACAGATTAGATTTGGAAATTGACTTATTTGTAATCACTCTGTTTCACAGAAAACTTATTACCCCATTCTGTTTGTGTGTGTTACATTAGATTTATTAGCATGTTCTTCACAGTGGTCTCATCTTGGCCTCAATGTAACTCAAATCAAAGCTAACTAAACCCGTACCTTTTGAGTTGATTCTGACTCCTAGGACGGAGTAGAATGGACCCATTGAATTTTCAAAGCTGTAAATTGTTACTGATTAGATGGTCATAGCATCTGTCCTCTGGTTGGCAGATTTGAACAACTGACCTTTTATATAGCAATGGAGTGTTTAAACCACTGCTGTAGCAGGCCTTTCATTCACAAGGAACCTGGTTACAGACTTTTTGAGTTATTTTTTACTAAACTTCCGTAAAGTTTAATTTGTGTTTTATATGCTTTATTTTCTTACCCCAGTTTTAAAAAACCAGTTAACCAGCAGTAGTCCAGTCATATAACATAGAATTGTACAGTCATCACCACAATTTTAGGACATTTCCTCTTCCTTTTACTTATTGCTATTTGCTCCCCAATTCGCCCCAACCTCCCGTGCCATAACCCCACCCCAAACCAAACCCCACCTCAGTGCCATGGAAGCAATGCTGACTCACAGCAATCTTACAGGACAGGGTAGAACTGCCCCAGTGGGTTTTCAAGACCAAAACTCTTTCCATGAGTGCAAAGACTCCTCTTCCCCCCATAAAGCCACTGGTGGTTTCAGACTGCTGATCTTGTTGATAACAGCCCAACTTGTAACCGCTATTACCACAAGAAACCATTAATCCAGTTAGCAGCTCTATATTTACGCATCCTGCATTTCATATACAGAAAAACATACAAAACCAAACCAAAGTGAAACAAAAACCTCAGTGGAAAAGAAAGCAAGAATTATAGGCCAGAGCAGATTTAAAATAGGTCAAAGGGAGATCAAGTTGATAAAATGTTAATTTTTATCCTAACCGCACCTGCAGAATCTACTTTCCAGTTCACTCTGCCTGATAGCAAGTGTATTAGGCCAGGTTCACTAGAGAAACAAATCTGGTGACACTCAAACATGTGTAAGGAAGTGCTTTATGCCAGAAGTAATATGTCAAAAAAGGATCCCAGCCCAGTTCAAATCAAGCCCATAAGTCTGATAATAGTTTATATATCACTCTTTAGACTCCCGTTCACATACAGTGATGCAGAATGCAACAATGTCATCTGTGTTGTCAGGGCTCTGGCAGCTCTCTAAGTCAGCAAGCAGAAACATGAAGGCAGAGAGAGAGAGAGATTGAGAGAGAGAGAGATTGAGAGAGAGAGAGAGAGAGAGAGATCTCCATTGTACCTCCAAAGTGAGGTCTTCAGGCTAAACTCTATCCGTACACTTTTAACATGAAATTATGTAACTACCACAGAAGAACTATTCAGATCCCTGGACTATGGTCAGAGGGAATCATTAATCATTAGAGACTTAATCTCATCTGTGGATCCTGAAAATGGGTTTTTGGATTCCATTGTCACCCATAGCTTTCTGCCAGCCAGGTGTTCACAATGTACTCTCTGATATTATTCCTTCCTTCAGATTTGGATTATATTTACAATCTTTTGATCACACAGGCTAGTGTGCTTCTATCTTGTGTCTTAGTTGATATCTTATTTAAATGGCTGCTGCTTTGAAGACTAGTCTTTAAGACCCCAGATACTGTTCTTTCCAATAGTGGTGCACCATCTAGTTTATTCGCTACATTTTGTTAATAGCACAGATTTTTCCAATGATCTCTTATGAAGGTGAGCACCAGCACCTTGTCATAAGAACTTATTGTTCTTAAATTGGGGACTAGAATTAAGTGTGAGTCCACAACCCATTCATATATGTACATGAATATGGCTTACATTACAGCCATTATTGTCATTTTATGTTAGAGAACATTATCCATCATCTCCCTGGGGCTTAAGGTAATTCTCTTGATAGTGTCATTAAAGTAAAATATATTTGTGGGATCTGTCATCAATCTATAGTCATTCAAATAAACCTTTTGTTGTTTCTTTTAATCAGTCTCATAAGAACTACAGTTTACTTTTTATCTGCCCACATTTCCATCCCTTTAACCCTCCAACAAATATTGAGAACATACAAAATGCCAACTTGAATTATCTAAATAGTCCAATGTAAATTTAGTCTCTTCCTGAAAATGTTTAAGAAAAACTAAGTATTTTTCTCAGCAAGAATATTGGAAACGGTAATAGATACGCATGCAGTGTATATTTGTGTATCTCTCCCTCCTTTAAGTGGCTGGAGGAATCATTTTACTGAACTTTATAATACTTTATCACAAAAATTACCTACATAAAAGAATGTAGAATATTAGTTTCAATGGAGTATTTTGCTGCCTTTAAAATCAAGTGTATTCTAAAAGTGTGTATGCTTTGTATTTCTTTTAATTGTAGTGTTGTAACAACTGGTGTTGAAGTATGTCTTTTAAATCTCATCACATATATATAATGTTATGCATAACATAACATATATAACAACACATACACATACAGAGACATAGAAGGCAGTCAGTAAGCTCTCATTGTCTTTATAAATTCTGAAAGCTAAACATGCAGCACTCTTTATCCTAAAATGTCTTCATTGTTAACTGGACTGATCGTTATAACTAGTATTTAATTGTCAGCAAGTATCCCGATATATTATAAAGTCTTTTTTATATAAACATAATCAGAAAATACAGATGTTTGTGTTTTCATAAAAATTACTAATAATGTGACCAAGTCCAGATAATACTATAGATCTTCATGTATACTTGTCTCACAGAGCTTTTAATGTTCTCCTTCTCTATTATAAACAGACCAAAAAACGTGAAATGAGAAAGTTGGGGTGGGGGGAAGAAATATTTTTTATCTTCATTTCCAATAGTTTTTCTTTATTTCCCAAGGTAATTTAACAGCTCCTGTGTTATATACTTGTTTTACTCAGTTTTTTATATTTATTATTTTAGTTATTTATGAGTTCTTTCCTTTGCTTAGACTTTAATAATCATGCTATATATAGTATATCCACTTGTGACTATGGACCACTGAATTAATGCTTGGAATTTTAATAATTTTTGTGGAACAAGAAAATAGCATTTGAGAAAATTACAGTAGGTTTTTTTTTTTAATAAGTCATAAGTAAATGAAAGCAATATATAGGCCTTATTTGCTTTGCAAATTTAACATTAAGTGTATGACTGTTATAGTACTCAAAATTGTGATATATATATGAGTGTGTGTATTTTATTTTACAGTATCCCAAGCAAGACCTCCCCCAAATCAGAAGAAAGGTGAGGGTATATGTGTGATCTAAATGTATTTTAAAACGTAAATCTGGGAAAATGTGATGAAAAGCAGAGCAGACACATACTTATGCAGCCATGTTTGTATGTGGTCCATTTTTATAAGTGAGTGCTCAAACCATGTTGTTGTTAGGTGTCATTGCTCGACTCCGACCCATAACAACCCTGTGCACAACAGAATGAATTACTGTAACATCCTGTTCAGTTCTTAAGATCGTACCTATACCTGAGTCCACTGTTTTAGCCATGGTGTCAGTTCATCTAATTGAGGGCCTTCCTCTTTTTCTTTGCCCTCCACCTTACCAAGCATGATGTCCTTCTATAGGGACTGGTCTCTGCTGATAACACGTCCAAAGGATGTAAGATGAAGTCCTGCTATCCTTACCTCCGAGGAATATGCTGGCTTTACTTTTTCCAAGACAATTTGCTTGTCCTTTTAGCAGTTCTTGGTACTTTCAATAATCTTCTGTACCCCAATTCAGGTCTTCCTAATTCAATCTACAATTTACACATGCATATGAAGTAAGGGAAAAATACCATGGCTTGGTCCAGGTCCATTTTAGTCTTCCAAGTACCGTCATTGCTTTTCAGTGTTCTAAAGAGGACTTTGTAGCAGATTGCTTAATGCAGCATGTCTTTTGATCTCTTGGCTGCTGATTCCATGAGCCATTGATTATGGATCCAAGTAAGACCAAAGCTTCAAACAGCTTCAACATTTTCTACATTGATCATGATGCTACCCATTGGTCTAGTGAAAAATTTGGGCTTCTTACATTGAGTTGTAATCCATACTGCAAGCTCATAATCCATACTGAAGGCTCAAGGCATGCTGTTTATTAAATATTTTTAATATCATCCAGGGTTAAGCTATTTTTCAACTTAAATATTTAAAAGTCATACATTTGATTCTTTTAATTTTTATTAGAGAAAATAACTAATTCTTTTAAATAATATACTCGCTACCTTTAAAATTGTCTTTACAGGGTCTCGAACACCTATTATCATAATTCCAGCAGCTACCACCTCTTTAATAACTATGCTTAATGCAAAAGACCTGCTACAGGATCTGAAGTAAGTAATTTGTTAAACTTTTTGAAAAAAAGAAAAGTAAGATTATCTTTACATGCCATTTCAAAGCCAAAAAACTCCAAACTCAATGCCATCCAGTGATTACAACTCCTAGGGACTCTATTCGGCAGAGTAGAACTGTCCATGTGCGTTTCCGAGACTCCGTCCTTCCAAGAGTCGAGAGCCCTGTCTTTTTCCAGAAGAGAGCCTGATGACTTTGAACTGTTAGCAGCCCAGCATCTGACTACTATGCTGTGTGCTGGTTATAGGGAAAAACACAATTCCATACTTGTGGCATAAGTTCATTTCTGTAGAGTTAAGGGAGGAAGGAGTATAAAGTTGTGGAAAGTCTTAATGAAAAGACAGCTTTTATACTGACTGTTAATATGAATGGTTTTCATTTGATTTTTTTCCCTTCCAGAGTTTCTTTTATAAATAATTTTATCATGTCCTGCGGGAATTTAATATAGCAAGCTTAAAGTCAATGCTTGAATTAAATTCTTGACTTGAATATTCCTGTTTCACCAATGTAGTATAAATTCCAATTCAGATTCAAACAACCTTCAGAGTGATTTTGGGATTGGCCCTTGATTGAAAATTTATCTTGAAGTCTTTTTCACCTCCTACTTCATAACACAGCTCAAAGGTGAATATAGTTCTTTCAACACTTTAACTATAAAATCAATTTTTTTTGTTTTTACTTTCATGGCTCCAAGATTCCAAGTTCTGATATTCTTGGTCCATTGTGCCCTTTTTTTGTGTGTATGATTAAAAAAGCCCCTTTTCCTGCTTTTTCATTACAGCACCAGACCATCTGATTAGTGATTGGATTTGCTTCACATATAGCATGGCTATTTTTTATTTTAATGATAAATTTCTGAAGTACTTGGTATATTTACTTAGCATCTTTTAGGTGATTGCACTGAGATATGGGTAGTTCTACTATCTGATATCCTACATTCTTAGAACTATATCTTCAATAAATGTTTAAATCCTTGTATTTATTTAGCAGTCTAAAGCAGTATGCATATTAATCTATTAGGACTAAAGAAAAATAATTAAAATTGTGCTGCTTAATTTTGTGGGTTAAACCTGACGAAAGAGGCTCCAGAAATTTCAAAAAATCCCATTATTGTTTCGTTGCCTTTTTAAACTAGTTCTTTGAATCCCTCCTTATATTTGGTAGGATATTTTTTCTCTCCATTTAGCTTTAAATTGATTGCTTGATAAATGCAAATCAAAACCACAATGAAATACTACTTCATTCCTATAGTGACCAAGCTAGAAAATACACAGTGTACAACAAATTTTAGCATGTGGAGAAATTAGAAATCATGTCCATGGCTAGAGGGAGTGTAAAGTGGTATAACAACTGTGCAAAACAACTTAGTGGTTCCTCTAAAATTAAACATAGAACTAGCATGTTCCAGCAATTCCACTCTTAGATCTGTATATACTCAAGTATAAACTGACCCGAATATCAGCCAAGGTACCTAATTTTACCACAAAAACTGTATTAAAAATGTGCTGAAAAACTTGGCTTACTCATGCATAAGCTGAGTTTTTCAGCACTTTTTTTGGGGGGCATCACTGCCCTCTGGTAGTGGGATAACGAGGCCCACCCTTGCTGCTGGATTTGAACCTTCAACCCAGTGGGCCGCAGTCCCGCGCACAACCACTCCGCCACCAGGGCTCAGCCTTTCAGCACATTTTTAATACAGTTTTTACCCCCAGAGGCTTGAAAGCAGCAATGCACACAGAACTTGTACACTAAGCTGGGATCAAACCAAATGTTCATCAGAGAATGAATGGATAAAATGTGGTACATACTACAATGGAATGCTGCCTGTCTATAAAGAAATAGAATCTTTTTTTAAAAAAGGAGCATTTTATTGGGGCTCTTACAGCTCTTGTAACAATCCATACATATATCCATTGTGTTAAGCACATTTGTACATATGTTGCCATCATCATTTTCAAAACATTTTCTTTCTACTTGAACCCTTGGTATTAGTTCAAGAAATGAAGTCTTGATCCATACTATTACATACTGCAAATAAAGGGGGGAGAAGAGAGTCAGCTGTGAGTCTTAATAATATGTTTCCATGAATTTTTTAAAGCTCATATATAATACATCATTTAGCAACTAAATAGTTTTCTGATGGTTAATGGTAGTAGCAATTATTTTAATCAGGTTTAAACTCATCACCCATAAGCATTGGCAACCTTCCCATTCCAATAAATGAGCACTCCCTGTTTTCCAATGACTCTTTTCTGTAACCAGTAATAAACTGCCTATTCTTGTTATTTAATATAATTGAGATCTTGCCATATTAGTCTTTTTTGGTGCTGACTTATTTCACTGTGCACAAGGCTTTCCAGATTCATTGATGTTGTAGTAGTGTGGTTTAAGACTTCATTTCTTTATTCCATTTGGCAATGCCATCTTCTACTGTATAATATACCACATTTTGTTGCTGAGCATTCTGATTGTTTCCAGCTTAAGTCACATGTTCTAGTTTTATGTGCACTGAGCTTGAAAAGAGCTAAGATGGAATTTCTACCAACTTTGAAACCATGTCATATTTTTACAGTAAAATAATCATGCAATATGTTAAAAGAGAAACATTTTTGAAGTTTAGGTTACACTCAATGTTAGCAGTAACTTAGTATTTTTTCTAGTAAGGCAATCAGATGTTCCAACTGTGAGGAAGCGATAGATAAGTTGGGAGAGATTATTCTGTATATTGAATTTGTCCATTCAACAAACACCTATTGAGCAATAATAGCTAAAAGCAAAATGTTGAGGTAGATAGATATGTCACAATCTCAACCTTCTTGAAACTCACTTCATAGATAGTAAGATGGTGTTTTAGGAGTCATTGATTGAAAATGGTGAGAATTAAAGTGTCCTGCCACTTAGTATGTCCAGAATTTCATTTTACATGGATGTACAATCAGCACTCATGGAACAGCAATAGACAAATCATATGGCATATTGCATTGGGCAAATATGCGGAAAACACCATTTTAAAGTGTTACAGAGCAAAGTGTCTCTTTGAGGAATCAAGTAAACCTGGCAAAATGTATCTATCATATTTTGTTTTCTATTCATTAATGAAAACAAAAACACAAAAGCATGTTTTTTTTTCAGTTAACTCATGCACGTGAAGCCTCTAAAATGAATAAGGATACTCACAAGAATTGAATTTGAATGCTGTTACTGAAGAGTATTGAAAATAGTGTGGAGTGCTAGAAGAACAAACAAATCCTTCTTGGTAGAAATACAACCAGAATGAATGCCCCCTAGAAATGAAGATGAGATTGTATCTTACGTACTTTGGGTGTATTATCAAGAGAGAGCAGTCCCTGGAAAAGAATAGCATGCTTGGTAAAGTAGTGGGTCAAAGAAAAAGAGCAGGCCCTAGTCACTGAGCCGCTTCTAAGGACTCAGCAGCCTCCCCCATGAGCCCCTCGCTTCCCAATGCTGCCCGCCCTGCCCGCCTTCTTCAGCCACTGCCTTCTGCAGGCCATTTCCATGGAGGAAAAGGAATCATATTGTATGTGCTCTATCCAGAACCTCCACTCTTTCGACCCCTTTGCTGGTGGAAGTCAGGGTGATAACCTGTTGCCTTCATGGCCAGGGGATTATGTCCATATAAGGATTCAACAGTGCAACAGCAGGAAGACCCTGACCACTGCCCATGGAACAGCTGATGGTTAAGAAGCCAGCGAAGGCATTTAGGAAGAAATTTGCCTGCAATGGTACTGTGATTGAGCATCCAGAATATGGAGAAGGGATTCAGCTACTGGGTGACCAGTATGAGAACACATGCCAGTTCCTCGTAGAGATGGGACTGGCTAAGGACGACCGGTTGAAGGTCATGGTTTTAAGTGCTTGTGCCTCATGGAAGCTAAGTGAGAATTTCCTTACAATGTGTAGAAAAATTCACTCTGTCCCTTGTCACAAGTTTAAAACCTCACAACTTGTATGATGTAACCATTTGAGGCCACTTTTAAGTTGGACTAGTTTAACTCCTTCATGCAGTAAACAGAAAAGAGCTGAAAAAGAGCAAGACCTTCAATGCGATGGATTAACACTGTGGGTGTAACAATGGACTCAAACCTGATAATTGTAAGGATAAGGCAGGACTGTTTCCTTCTGTTGTACATGAGGTTGTTAAGAGTTGGAGCTGATTTGATCTCCCCTAAGAACAACCTTTTAAGTGTCGAAGTAGTGCCAATACATTATTACTCAAAGTACAATAAAAGAATTTAATTTAACACTTTAAAAGCTCAAAGTCAGCTGAGCCCTGGTGGCGTAGTGTTGTGCACGGAACTGCGGCCCACTGGGATGGAGGTTCAATTCCAGCAGCGGCTCCACAGGAGCAAAGGCTGGGCCTTCTACTTCCACTACCAGAGGGCAGTGATGCCCAAACAAAATAAACAAAAAACCCTCAAAATCAAGTTAGATCTCAACAATGGCCAGCCATTAAAAACTTCATCATTCTTACCGCAGGGACCTGAGGGATCTGCCAGAATGTTTTACTGTTCGACCCTGGAAACTCTTATAATAAATCAGGGAAATCAAGAGGTTCAAATTTGTAGGTTCATTTTAAGAACATTCATGAAACTTAACTGCCCAGACTGTCAAGGATATACATATCCAGAAAGCTACCAAGTATTTAAAAGATGTCACTTTGCAGAAGCAGAGTGTGACAATTGTCATTATTTACAATAGTGGAGCTGGTAGATGTGCCCACGCCAAATAGTGGAGTTGGTCACATGGTCTGTGGTCAAAAGAAGTTAAAATTTTTGCTGTACATGCTTAATGCAGAAGGTAATGCTGAACTTACAAGTCATTGAACACATGCAGATAACCTCCGGAGATGCGTCACTTCAAGACTTTTAGCACTCATGACCATAACCCGTACATGAGGTCCACAGACTACATTGAAGTGATCCTGACTGAAAAGTAGCAAAGTGTTCCTCAACCAGAAAAGGAGGCTGCACAGGAGGAAAAAAATGTCCTAAAAGAAACTGAAGAAGTAACTTTGACTGCTTCAGTTACTTAGAAGTTTTAAATAAAAATTTAAAAAATTTTAATCAAGCCCTCTCACAAATTATATGGTAATAGAGCATAGGTAATTGTGTGGTAGCAGCCCCCACAATCTAAAGGGTCCAAAGGATGGTTATGTAATTGAGGGGTAACATTAAAGAGATATTAGACAAGATAAAGCATGCAATTGTTTACCTCCAGGACAGTAATGATCTCAACAGCCCAGGGGGTTGGATGGTGGGGGGAAAGAAGGATATATTTCCAACCAAAGCTTATATACACTCGGCGTGTATAGGTCCCTGGTTACAGGTAATAACATCATAACAGGAAGGGGTTACACAATAGGCATATAAGCAACAGGATGTATACACAATATGAAGGGAAAGGACTAGTGTATACATGTGACAAGATGGGTAGACTCTAAAGTCAAGGTGTTAGCTAACCTTGATTCTGCTTGAGTTGACTTAACCTTGTCTTTGGGCTCTTCTTCAAGGAAACAACTTTATATCTTTATCAGAAAGGAGTAGGCCCCACTTAGGGTGAAACAGGCTATAGGGTCTGATTGCTTTAGATGGGTGATAACCTTTAAGCAGTTGACCTCTAAGTGTGTAGTCCTTGACCTTGTATTAGCAGGCAACACCTTAGGTTTGGCATATTAATATGAGGGGACAATCGGGAAGAACCTTTCTGTTTACCACAGGGACGCAAGCTGGGTTTTTTTTTTGTTTGTTTGTTTGTTTGTTTTTTGCAATCTAGCTAATTACTTGAAATTTATTGCTTTTTGAATTTGAGATTTAAAATGTGTAATATAACATCTCACTCAACTGTCTTCCTAAGTAAAAATAATAAAAGATAAAATAAATCTAATTGGTCACTCTGCTTGTTAAATGCAGCAATTACAACTAAACGTCCTAATATCCAATGTTTATGTTTTGACCAGTGAAACTAACTGACATTTGGATTAAGAAGTTGGTGTTTTGTAGGACCTGGCAGTGATAACCGTCAAGAATAAAATAAACTCTTCTACAAAATTCCAAGCCTAAATTTATTGTTAGAATAATTTAGCATTTTGCAATTTTAATGATCTGGCACTGAAAATTTTTAATAAAATATTTAGTAATATCTAGGAAATACTTTCACTGAGTAGCAGAATACCCAATAGAGGAATGTCAAGGTTCTGCATTATTTTTTCAGAAAATTAACAATGGCAGTTCTTTGTGAAATAAAATAAGTGACTTCACATCATTATTGCTTCTCAGTAACTTATGACTGATTGAAACTATTTCAGTTACTTAGGAGTACAACTATGAGAACAAATAATTTACTCCACCCCTTCACAAGTTGAGAGGAGATTATGAGTTTTAAGAACCTCCAACTTAAATAGTTTATACAATCTGGGTAACTACCACTTAGTAGGGTATCCATTCATTTTTTTCCCTTCAGAATGGTGCTGAGATCCATTAACTTTCTAACATTTTAGTTGCACAGTTGTTAACCAGAAGGTCGGCATTTTTTTACCCACCAGCCACTGTGAGAGAAAGTATTAAAGGGGGCTGAGCCCCGGTGGTGTAGTGGTTGTGCGCGGGACTGCTGCCCACTGGGATGGAGGTTCAATTCCAGGAGCGGCTCCACAGGAGCAAAGGCTGGGCCTCCTACTCTCACCACCAGAGGGCAGTGATGCCAAAAAAAAAGTATTAAAGACTGCTTTTATAAAGATTTAAAACTCAATGGGACTGTTCTATTCTGCCCTATAGGGCCCTTGTGAATTGGGATTGACTAGATGACAATCGGTTTTATTTTTATATGAAAAGAAATCTTGTATTTTGTTAGGGTTTTTAAAAATAATTTGGCAGATGTTATATGGCATAAAAGAGCATGGATCTTCTAATACAATGTGCCATCTAATGAAATTCCTCAATTATTGTAGGTTATGATCCCTGTATAAAATGACTTAGAAAAGAATAAAAAAGAATTGTAACCACTTTGATCCAATTTTTAAAATAGACTTGATAATATAACTACCAGTGCAATAGAATCATGTATAAATTAATTTTATTAGCTCCTATTAAAAGAATGTTTTATATGAAAATTTATGTATCTACCATTCACCTTCTCACTAAAAGGCTTTCACTAATTTTCCTTTTGAATTCTTAGAACTGTGATGTACATCTTTTTTGTTTTGTTGCTTTATCTTGTAATTTTTCTTTATTTTTTGAAACTAAATATGAGTGTCTTAGACACAGGACTTATTCTAATATTAAGTACATTCAATAGATAAAGGGGGTAACCACAACTTTGAACTGCTTTTAGGTCTGTTCCATCATAGCAACTGATAAGAAATTTGGATGAAGCGTAAAAGTAGAACAGGAAAAATTGCGGTCAAAGCCTTGGAAAATGGAAAATTTGGAAGACTGATAGTGAATGAGCAATTTCACTAACCTGATGAAGGGAGATTAGATTATTTCCAGGAAGAGAGAATGGCAAACATTCAAAGTAGTATGCTGGCTTCCATCTTTGTGTGGGCACTCCTTTACTAGTCAAGAGACCACACTATTAGGATAGACCATGCCTAAGTTTTCTTCTAACTTTAAAACATTCCCATCATTGTTTAACACCTCATTACAACTGACAGCTCCTCTAGTTTGAGTTCAGCTGGAGGCTTTGCTTTGTAATTAATGCATAATTAAAACCTTCACACAATTATAGTATTCGATCTAACCCCTTGTTCCTAGATTCCATTTGGATTTGTATGAAATTGAGAATTCAGATTTCTAGTCTTGTAGTAACTAAATAAAACCCAGCTTAAGCTTTAACATTCTAAGTTACAAACTTTAAGTTATGTTATTTAAGTAATAATAAGTATATTTTGTCTTTGTAGGTAAAATCTATGGTTTGCAGCCCAATGCATAATCCACTACACCAGCTACTAGGGTGTTGTAGATCTAATCTTAAAGAGAATTTGCAATAGGATTATAAGCATATTTATAATAAAGCAATTGGGTAGAACTTCTGATGGGAAATGTTGGAATAATAGACACCCTCACAGGGTGGAGATATCAAAGTTAATGCAAGACCTCCCCATTGCATGAACGGAATGTTTTTTAGCATTTGAAAGTGAAGAAACTGTTTAAGGCTCAGTAAATAATCATGCTGAAAGAAGCATGCATAAGAATTACAGGAGCTTACACAGAGCTGAGAATAGTTCATGTTTTCAATAGCCACAGGAATTGGGAAAATGATCACTTTGAAAGCAGCATCCCACTGCCAAATCTGTACCATCAAGTCAATTCTGACTAGAGGCTACCCTCTGGGACAGAGTAGAACTGCCCCGGTGAGATTGCAAAGGAGTCGAAAGCCTCATCTTTGCCCGTGGAGTGGCTGGTGGTTTTGAACTGTAGACCTTGTGATTGGTTGCCCAGCTTGTAAGCACTGTGCCACCAAGGCTCTTTGGAAAGCAGTATAGGGGTTTATTTTTCTCTCAATGAAGACGGATCCCACTCTTTTGCTGATAATGATGTTGGTGAAATAATCTGGCCTATAAGTGAAATCTATTTTTACTAGTTGCCTTAAAGTTTGTATGTAATGTACCTAGATGTAGGGTTTTTTCTTTTAGATTCTAAAGTGGAATGTTGTAAAAATGTAGACCCTTGAATTTTACATTGAATAAAAGAAATAGATTCTAATGAATAGATCCTGCTTAATTTAGAATTACAAATGCATAAATAGAATTATAAGAATATCTACAAAGTATGATAGGCTAGAAGACCAGTATTATCTCTTGTCATTGCATTTGAGTGCCAGATACATTGTCCCTCTCCTCTATAACCAAGATTGTAATTTTATAGCAAACTTGATGTGTTCAATCATTTTTTTACAGGGAAGTACTTTAAAACTTCAACAGCTTGTTTTCATCTGGCTGTTGCTGGCTTTAGCTACTGTTTCTAAACTAATTCTTCATAGTGGAGTCATAGTAGAACAGGATCCATTGATAACTGAACTAACGTAACGGTTTTTAATGCTATAATGCATAGTATTTTGGTAATTTCTAAAAATTTAGTCATGTTGTCGGGTATTACCCACTTTATTGCATAAAATCTAAGAGACGCCTTTTATTTTTCAGTGTTTGATACTTTAAAATTTGGATTACATCTTTTAATTCATGAAAGCTTAACATTAGGGGCTGAACCCCGGTGGTGTAAGTGGTTGAGTGCAGGACTGCGACCCATGGGCTTGGCGGTTCAAGTCCAGCAGTGGCTCTCCAGGAGCAAGGCTGGGTGGCTCCCACGACCACCAGAGGGCAGTGATGCCCCCCTTAAAACAAAACAAAAAGAAAGCTTAATATTATTGTACAATTGTAGCATATGCAATCTTCGTTAACTGTGTATGCATAAATTTGGTTGTGGTGGTTTGCATATTCTCTCCATCAACTGCTCTGTGGAACAAAAGTGAAGTATTCTCCCATGAATGAGGGGTTCTATCCTGCCTAACAATGCGCTATAAGTCAAAGTTGACTTGATGGTAGTGAGTTTGGGTTGATTTGACTCATAGTCTCATTATTAAGAGTTGTATGTATAAGTGGAACAAAATTTTAACACTGATTTAAATATTTAGGCATAAAGTTAATGGAAAGAATAAAATGAGAGGACTCACACAATCTGATTTCAAGATTTAGTGTAAAGCTGCAATAATTGACAGACAAAGAGATTTATAAAAATAACGGACAGTTTTGAAATAGACCCACAAATTTTACTTTTAAAAATTACATTGCTGGTTGAGCCCTGGTGGCGTAGTGGTTGAGTGCGGGACTGTGGCCCAGGCCTGGCGATTCAAATCCAGCAGTGGCTCTCCAAGAGCAAAGCTGGGTAGCTCCCACGACCACCAGAGGGCAGTGATGCCCCCCCCCAAATTATATTGCCAAAGCAATATAATTGAGGCAAGAAATCATACCAACTGATGATGCTAGAATAAGTGGATAAGTGTATGGAAGAGAACAATGAATTCCAACCTGTATCAAATGATGTAGCAAAAGAAATATTTTGGCTGAAGCTACACAAAGCTAGAAGAATGCCCAGAAGAATGAGAGTTTAGGATAGACATCTACAGTTTTAGGATGAACCGTAAAAGAAAATAGATGACAAATCTGGGCTTCATTAACATTTTTAAGACCTCCTATCCAGGAGATGAAAATATTCACACTATATATTTCTAATGAGAAATCAGAAGTCTTAAAAAGACAGTTTACTACAGTCTAAAAATAGCAAACATCCTTAGTAGTATCATTAGTTATCAGGGAAATGAAAAACTAAAGTTGTGGTGAGATACCACCTTATTATATTTATTAGAAATACTAAAAATGACCAGTACTCTGATGCATTCTTGTTAATTGCTATTAAGCTGATTGCAGTTCCTGGTAAACCAGTAATGAAACTCCGGCTCATATTATTACAGAAGTGTCCTTTTGAGAGTTTTCAGCGCTGTGCCATTTCAGAAACAGATCACAAAGTCTGTCTTTCCAAGGTGCCTCTCACTGGATTCTAACTGCAGACCTTTGCGCCGGTAGTCATTTTACCCAAGGACTTGAATACATTCTTGGTGGGAGGATGAAGCGCTGCATTTACTTCAGAAAATTATTTGAAAGTTTTTTTAAAGTATTAAACATGTCCTGTTCTGCAGTAGTTTCACTCAGATATGTAAGATAAGTGAAAATATGTATATAAAAATACTTACAAAATAATGTTTATAGGGACTTTATAATAGACTCAAAGTTAGGACAACCAAATGTCCATTAGAGGGAGAGTGGATACCCCAGTGGTAGTATATTCATGCGTTTGAACTCTACCCGTCAATAAAAAGAATGAACTACCAGTATACCACACAATATGGATAGATATCAAAACCTTAGGCTGAATGAAAGACAAGCATCCTGCATATAATGTATTTTTACATATAGTGTAATTAGCACACACATCACAATGCATTTTCTTTTCTTTTTTTGTGTGTGGTAAACAGCTTTAATCTCGGTCATTGCTGCTTAGGCATAGTAAGAATTATTGCACATGCTCAACATGTCTTGTTCTGAACAATGCATTTTATTTAATCATTATGTAATGTTCATTCTTGCCTCTCATTATGTTGCTTATCTTTTATCAGAGATTAATATCACCACTTCTGCTTTTTTAATGATTGCTATTGGCTCTTTTTATAGATTTTTTTTTCTCTGAGTTTAAGGTGTATGTCCCTTGAAGGTAGTATATAGATGATCTTGTTTTCTAATTCATTCAGCTACTCTCTTTTAATTGGTGCGTTTAATTCATTAGTGCTAATATTAATATATGTAGGCTTGTTGCTGTCATTTTGATGTGCTTGTGCTCAGTTTCTATGTCTTGCTAATTGTTTTTCAAAATGTAGGTCATATTTTTATGAATTCATTTATTTTTTTCCTTTTCTGGAAATATCTTTATTTCTCCCTCATATGTGAGGGGAAATACAGGATTCTTGGTTGAGTTTTTTTGTTCCCAGAAATTTAGAGATGTACAGATGTCACTCAATTTTCTTCTTCATTACAGTTTCTGCAGAGAGATTTGATGTTGTTCTTAGCTGTTTTCTTTTGTAGCTGACCTCTTTTCTCTAGCTGCTTCCAAGTTTCTTGCCTTTTCCTTAAATTTGAAGTTTGACTATGCTTTGCTTTAATATTTTTCTTTGGGATCTATCTTATTTGGGGTTCTTTTGACTTCATGAATGCTTATTTTCTCCTCTTTGGGATATTGAGGAAATTTTCTTTCGTGATATCTTGTACAATTTTTTTTCTTTAGACCTGTTGTTTTTATTGCTCCAAGATCCTGATGAGACATAAGTTGTTTGTCTGGGTAGTGTCCACATAATTCTTAGACTTTCTTCCATGCTTTAGCTTTCTTGCTGGTGGAGTATTTCATCAATGGCAGTCAGAATGGTTGTCTTTGAGGTCACTTACTCGGTTATTCATTTATTCCATTTTTTCCCTCAGGTCTCTTATTATAGTGCCTAATTCTATTATTTATCCTCAGGAATTCTTTTTGGTTTAAGGCTTTTAGTTTTTCAATTCTTTTGTTGTTTTCATGAGTGCTCCATACATTTCTTGAAACAACCTAAACATTGTTCTTTTAAATGGATAGGCCAACAGGTTTGTAAAAATAATGGGGATATACATTTTAAGAGAGATAATCAGAATTGATAGGCCTCTTGAAAATACATTTTAGGATGATAAAGAGAGCTAGGAGAGTATAGGGAAAAGAGGATTAAAGGTCCCAGATCGATAATCCTTGGGTTTGGGTACTGAAGTTCTGTTCCTATTTGAATGTGGCTGGGTCTGTGACTCAGAGGAGAAAACAAATGAAGTGAAAAAATGTTAAAGCACTTGTTTGGGTAAGTGTGCCAGAATTTACAGACCGGTCTGTTTGTGGGGGAGGGAGGGTGCGATTTTCCAGAGTGTGAGTTGCACTGGTAGTGAACACCAGAAGAGGAAGTAGGAGAGACCTGCAGAGGCCGTGGGGTGGGGTGGGTGTTAAAATAAAGGGATAAAACCACCTTGGGTAGGGAATTCCTTCCATTTTGGTAGAGTTTATTGTGTGTGCATGTTTACCTCAGGGAGGTAGGGCACAGAAGAAGCAAGTGGGAAATATGGAAGTAGGGAAAGAAAAGGCCAAATGTTTAGCTTGGGTATTGCGAGTTTCTGTACTAAGTTTCCCACACGATCTACTACCTATAAAGGGTTCCCAGAGGACATAGAGGTAAGAGGTTTGACGGACTGGGATGCATCATGTGCTGGGAAGAAAATTGGCTGTGCTGGTGAAGAGCAGGGCTCACAGAAGCAGCTTGTGTCACTGGTCATTGATAAAGCGTCTCAGTTTAAGCAATTTGTCTCAACTTAGTTTTTAAGTTGCTTATTTTGCTGCCACTAAAAACTTTTTACTGCAAAAGCTGTTGATAAAAAAAAGAAAAGAAAAAATTTTAAAAGCCCCTGTGTTCATTTTAGGTAAACTTTTGAAATCTGTTTGAAATCACCCCCTGCTGCATGGGAGAAAGAGCTTTCTATTTCTGCAAAGAATTACAGTCTCAGGAACTCATAGGGGCAGTTGTCCTGCTCTGTAGGGTCACTAACAGCCTGCATTCACTCGATGGCAGTGGACTTTTTGTTTTTGTTTTTGATTTATAGTGAAGTTTCCCCTTACTATAAAATATTTTCTGGGGCTGAGCCCCAGTGGCATAGTGGTGGAGTGCAGGACTGCGGCCCACTGGCTTGGCGGTTCAAATCCAATAGCAGCAAGGCTGGGTAACTCCCACGACCACCAGAGGGCAGTGATGCCCCCCCTCCAATTTTCTGTAATAGCATTTGAGATATCAAGAATTAATGTGGCCTCTTTATGTAACCTTGCTGAATCTTAAATACTGTTAGATGATTATTCACATTAATATAAATGTGTGTGACACAGAAACATACACGCACACCAGTGTGCCAGATTGATCTCTGGTATGCCAAATTGATCATAAAGGATAGATCCATAGTGACCCTGTAAGACACAGTAGAATTGCCCCATTTGCAGTACTAACACATAATCTTTACAAGAACAGATTGCTTGTCTTTCTCATCTTATACAACTAATGTGTTAGAACCACCGATCTTGGAATTACCAGCTTAATCATTAGGGGATTCTTAACACCATTTTCGAAATTGCCACTAAGTTTGTTTACTGTTGAACCCACTGTGCGAATTCATCCTGTTGACTTTTTTCTTTGACCCTCAACTTTTAGTTATTCTCTAGAGACTGATGCCTACTGAGCACATATTTAAAGCAAATGAAATGAGGTATTAGCATCATGCTTCCGAAAGAAGGAGCATTTGAGTTGTACTTCTTCCAAGACAGATTTGTTTGCTCTTCTCGCTCTTTGTGGTATAATCAATACTCCTCATCCACATTGTAGTTCAGAGGCTTTGATTGCTTATCCTTATTCAAGATCTCAGTTTTACATGTCTTTAACATCATTGAAAGAAAATCATAGCTTGGATTAGGTTCATCTTAGTCCTTAAAGTGACATCTTTGTTTTAACACTGTAAAGAGGTCTTTTATTTTTTGACTGCTGGTTCAATGGGCATTGATTGCCAAACAAAGTAAAATCCTGGATAATTTGTTTTTTTACCCTGTTTATCATGATGTAAATTGATCCACTTGTGGGATTTAAAAAAAAAATAATTTTATTGGGGGCTCTTACAGCTATTATAACATTCTATACATCATCTGTATCAATCACATCTGCACACATGTTGCCACATTCATTTCCAAACATTTTCCACTTGAGCCCTTGGTATAAGCTCCTCTTTCCCCACCACCCCCCTTTTTTGTAATGAATCATTTTATTGGGTACTCATACACCTCCCTTCATGATCCAGACATACATCAATTGTATGCAGGCCTCATTTGCACACTTGTTGCCATCATCACTCCCAAACATCCACCCTCCACTCAGCTGGACTGGGGAGTTCCAGCTCCCCGTATTACCCTCTCCCCCATGAACCTTTAATAATTTACAAATTGTAATTGCTTTTTCATATCATACACTGTCCAATGTATTCACTCATTTTCCTGTTGGCCATGCCACAGAGAGGAGGTTATATGTAGATCCCTGAAATTGGTTCCCCCTCTCTACTCCACCCTCCCTCCACCCTCCCACTATCACCACTCTCATCACTAGTTCTGAGGGAACATCTATCCTAAATTCCCCATGTTCTCGACTCCAGTGTACACCCTCTGCTCTAGCCTGACTTGTTTGGTAGAACTGGGAGCATGATGGAGGGAGGAAGCATTTGAGAACCAGAGAAAAGATGCATATTTCGTTGTTAATACACTGTACTTTTTAAAAATTGTTATTTTTTTACACTGTACTTTTAACTGGCTCATCTCCTCTGTGCAACCCCTCTGTAAGAGGATGTTGCTTCACCTATTGATGGGCTTTGGGTCACCAATCTGTACTCCCCCGTATTTATAATGATATAATTTTAGTTCTTTGATGCCTCACACTGGACGCCTTCATCACCTCGTGGTCACACAGGCTGGTGTGCTTCTTCCATGTGGGTTTTGTTGCTTCTGAGCTGATTGGCCACTTGTTTACTCAAGCCTTTAAGACCCCAGATGCTACATCTTTTGACAGCCGGGTACCATCAGCTTTCTTCACCACATTTGCTTATGCACACATTTGTTGTTAGCAATCATAACAGGAAAGTGAGCACACAGTATTAGTGTTTTTAGTTCTTAAACCCTGATAACTGATCCCTTTGACAACTCATAGCCCTTGTGGGAATTTTTATGTTTGAGTAGGTTTTAGTCATCAATGAGTGCAGCAAGTCTTACTTGTTTTCAGCAAGCAAGATTGTGTCGTTGGCATATTGCAGTTTCCTAGTGAGTCTTCCTGCTACATAAATTTTCATATAGCTCATGTATAAATAATGTTTCATTTTGATTTAGTATTCAATATGAATTTTTTTCAAAATAATAGTTTATTTTTTCAGTTTTATCACATTTAAGTATAGTTTACTTTTCCTCACTTCTATTTCTCTCTAAAGATTTGTCCCATCAGATGAGAAGAAGAAACAAGGTTGTCAACGTGAAAATGAAACTTTAATACAGAGAAGAAAAGACCAGATGCAACCAGGAGGCACGGCAATTAGTGTGACAGTTCCTTATAGAGTTGTAGATCAACCGCTTAAACTTATGCCTCAAGACTGGTAAGATAATTTATATATTTAAAATATTGGGTAAATATACAAAATAGGGGTTGACCATAATTTGTTTCTGGAAAATCTCAGTTGAATAGTTAGAAAAACAAGTTCCTTTAAAAAATGATTATAGTTGGGGAGGGAGGGGAAATACAGGGAGCTGGTACCAGGGGGCCTAAGTAGAAGGAGGATGCTCCAAGAATGACGATGGCAACAAATGTGCAAATGTGATCTGCATACAATCGATGTATGTATTGATTATGATAGGATTGTATGAGCCCCTAGTAAAATGGTTTATAAAAAGAAAAAAAAATGATTCTGGAACTTAAGGTGAGATAACCTACAGGGTTTCTGTTTTCGGTTGTGGCTCTAGTACAGGAACTCAAAGATAAGGCCTTGAAGCTTCATATACTGGTGGTGAATTACTGTACTTGGATGTTTTTAATTTAAATTAGATATTTAAGATCTGCTTTAATTTTAAATGACAGCCTTTTAAAAACCAACTTTGAAAATTAATAGAATGGGGGGTAAGAAAATTAATAGCAATTGCTCTTCCCTAATACATTTAAAAGCGGGTTCTTAACACTAATAGAAGTGCAGAGATAGGTGCCTAGAAAGATCACATGTAAGATTGTGCATGTAGGGCTGAGCCCCGGTGGCCTAGTGGTTGTGCGCGGGAGTGTGGCCCACTGGGACGGAGGTTCAATTCCAGCTCACAGGAGCAAAGGCTGGGCCTCCTACTCCCACCACCTGAGGGCAGTGATGCCTAAAATAAAACAAACAAAACAAAAGATTGTACATGTAATTACGTTTAAAAGGCTCAGGTGTAAGGAAAAACCATTGGGGTACTGTAGCAATCATTACTGTGCTCAACAGAAAACACTATAGTGAAAGGTTATGCTAATACACTATATGTGTCCCACATGAATTTCGGCGTAAAAAAATTATGACTCTTAGAAATTTATAGTAACTAAAGTTCAAATTTTATTAAACATTTTTTTCCTTTCCTTTATTTTTAGGGACCGAGTTGTAGCAGTTTTTGTTCAAGGTCCTGCTTGGCAGTTCAAAGGTTGGCCTTGGCTTTTGCCTGATGGATCACCAGTTGACATATTTGCTAAAAGTAAGATTTTCTCTATATTTATTGCTTGTCCATTGAATATAAAATGTTCTCACTTTATTTAAGAGAAAGAGCCTTTCTCTTATGAAAGAAAGAGTCTTTTCTTTCATACATATGTTTGTTACCTAATCTTTCAGAATTTTTACGGAAAGCAGGATGGGGATAACTAAAAACAATAACTGTTACTATTGGTAATTTATTTATTTTTTTTTTGGATTTTCTTTTAAAGTACCCTGCCAGGGATTTGACTCTGACTCACAGGATAGAATGACCCCTATTGGTTTCCAAGACTTGAACTCCTTTAGGGAATAACTCTTTTAGTGATCCCCATCCTGATTTCTGTGAAAATTCTGAAAGATTAGGTAACAAACATATGTGTGAAAGAAAAAAAAAAAAAGACCACCTGGGCTCTTTCTCTTAAATAAAGTGAGAGCATTTTATACTCATCTTTCCCCTAAGGATCGGCTAGTGGTTTTGAACTGCTGCACTTGCTGTTAGAAGCCCAACTTGTAACGTCTATTCCACCATTGCTTTTCAAAGTACACTGCATAGCACATTTTAAAGAATACTTTTAAATAATTATAGGATAAAATTAGTAAATACCGAAGCTCAACATTGCAGTAAATTTTTCATACTGTTGCTTAGGCAAACTATGTCTACTTATTAAGGTTTGAATTTAGTAACTTAATAGTAAATAAAATAATAAATGTAATCAAATCTAAAATTAATTACTTTGTTTACAATAATTTTTTAAAAATTCACTTTTTTTGGGGGGGAGGGCATCACTGCTTTCCGGTGGTGGGAGTAGGAGGCCCAGCCCCACTGCTGGAATTGAACCTCCGACCCAGTGGGCCGCAGTCCCGCACACAACCACTACGCCACCAGGGCTCAGCCCAAAATTCACTTTTAATAGTTCTTTTAATACTGTTTTAAAAACTACATTTTTAAGTAATAAAAAATGAAGGGTGGATTTGGTTGTTAAGTATAATAATACACTAAAGGATTGCTACTAAGCAACTTATATGTTAACTTTTTTCACTCAATGATTTTATTGGGGATTCTTAGAGCTCTTGTAACATTGAATACATCATTTGTATCAAGCTTATTTGTACACGTATTGCCACATTCATTTCCAAATATTTTCTGCTTGAGCTCCTGATATAAGCTCCTCTTCCCCTCTCCCATCTTTTTTTAATGAATTATTTTATTAGGGGCTCATACAACTCCCAGCACGATCCATACATCCATACATACATCAATTGTATGCAGGCCACATTTGCACACTTGTTGCCGTTATCGCTCTCAAAACATCCTCCCTCCACTTAGACCCCCAGTACCAGCTTCCCATATTTCTCTTCCCCCCCTCCCCCACACACCCTTTATAATGTTAACTTTTAAGCAGCCTGTGAAGTTATTTGAAGTTTTTTTATACATTAATATGTCTTTAAGTGATTCTTGCCTGTTCCTCAGAATTCTTTTGTTGTTGTTGTTTGTTTGTTTTTTGTTTTTTTTGGGGGGGTGTCATTGCCCTCTGGTGGTTGTGGGAGCTACCCAGCACTGCTCCTGAGAGCCACCTCTAGATTTGAACTGCCAAGCCTGCGGGCTGCAGTCCTTCTCTCAACCACTTATGCCACCGGGGCTCTGCCCTCAGAATTCTTTTTATGCAACTTAATTTTGTTGCAAATCTGTATATTTTTATTAAAATTAAGGCAGTTTTGAAATAGATTTGCTTTTCTAAAAAGTGGTATGTTGCCGACACTTAAAAGTACTCTAATGTGGTTACCAGCTTTTCTTTTTGCCTGAAATTATTGTGGCCTACTTGTCATTTTTACTTCATTTGGTTCCAGCCCATGTGTTCTCTCTTTAGAGAATTCTTTTCAGACCATCCTATTTCAAATAGTCAACTCCTCCAATTACTCTTCAGGCTTCTCATACTTTCTTAATAGCACTTATTTTTTTTACATTATCCTATTTTTCTATCTTTATTGTTAACCGTCTCTCACTAACAAGGAAATTCTCTACTGGAAACTCATTCTTCATTGTATATTCTACCCAGGAAAATGCCTGGCAATGTATAGATTTTAAGTGGATGATTGAATGTAGCTTGTATCATTTATTGAAAAATTTATTGATAGAAATCGTTATTTAAAGTAAATAAGTTAGGGCTATTTATTTGCTGAAGGATTATTTAGTTAATTGGCATACTCAAAGTTAATGAAAATAAAACACATTTGAAATAATACGGTTTTAGAAATGACAGCTTTAGAAATTGTGAATATTGTTTGTGGTGCTCCATCCTTTTTGTCTTCTGGGAGACTTTTTTGTTTTTTTGGGCACCACTGCTCTCTGGTGGTGGGAGTAGGAGGCCCAGCCTTTGCTCCTGTGGCGCTGGAATTGAGCCTCCATCCCAGTGGACCGTAGTCCTGCGCACAACCACTACGCCACCAGGGCACAGCCGGAGACTAATTTTTTTATTAATAGTACCACTGTTCTTCCATGCAGAAAACTTTTCCTAGGCTCGACTGCCTTCATTCATTTAAAGTAAATTATAATAGTTGGGACATTATGGTAGCTTTTCATGTTTTTTGGAAACTTGATTAATTGATAAATTATTGGTAAGTAGAAAGCTAATAATTGTAGAGATTGAAATGTTTGCTTCAGGAAATGGAAATTTTAACGAAAGCACAGGATGAACCGAGAATGTTTTGTTTTACTTCCTTGTTCTTTCTAAATTCTTTTTAAATCTTATGAAGAATCTAGTGTTTTCAAGGATTATTTTTTTCAAATAATTTTCTTCCACTGTTTTAGATCAGAACTCAGGATTTATTTTTATTTATTTATGTATTTATGTGTTTATTTATTTGGGCAATCACTGCCTCTGGTGGGAGCTGGAGGCCCAACCTTGCTCCTAGAGAGCTGCTGCTGGATTTGAACCGCCAAGTCAGTGGGCCGCAGTCCCGCACTCAACCACTACACCACCAGGGCTCAGATCAATTCAGAGGGTTTTATTGTGTTGTTTTATTGTAACTTTTTTCTTAGGTGATTCCTGTTTACTGCTAGAAAGCCCTGGTTGTTTAGGGCGCTAAATGGTTTCTCGCAGAAACCACAGGGTCCCTTCTCTTCTGCCCTACAGCTCATCCTGAGTAGGAATTGATACCATGGCAGTGAAGTTCTATGGTTTTTTTTTTTTTTTTTCCCTTCTATTTTTTCAATTCCCTTTGTCCTGGGGAGTTGAGGAGAAATGGAGATCTAGTAATGATAAATAAAATAATGAAGAAAATGTTTAAAAATGTATTGTGGTGATGATTTTACAACTCTTCTTGATGTGATTGAACTGTTGAATTATATGCCAATAAAACTGTTAGGAATTAAATAAAAACACTTCACCTTTCCTATTTTAAACAAAGTTACTTTTCCTGGCTTCACCTTCTACCTCTTCCTTTTTTTAAAATAGCCAATCTTCTGAAAGAATTGTCTCCACTGACTTTCTATTCATTCAGTCCTCACTACAATGTAGTCAGCTCTTATTCATCATTAAAACTATTTCATCTAAGTCATTTAGTGCAAAACTGTTGGGTGCTTATGATTGCTTATCAGTATTAGACACTGTGTATTCTTTTCCAACTTTTTATAATGTTCTATACCCAGGGTTTATGACAATGTATCCCAGATGCCTTTGCTAAGTTCCCTCACTATCCCTACTTACTATGTTTCTATTTCTTTTCTCCCCTCATTCTGAATATCCTCAGAAAATTTTTTTTTTTGGTGGGCCTCACTGCCCTCTGGTGGTCGTGGGCACCACCCAGTGCTGCTCCTGAGAGCCGCCGCTGGATTTTGAACCGCCAAGCCCGCGGGCCGCAGTCCCGCACTCAACCACTTATGCCACCGAGGCTCAGCCCCCCTCAGAAATTTTATAGCTTTCACAGTTCGGTATCTCAGTATTCTGGGACTAACATAAGCTCCTCTATGGTAATCCCAGTACATCAAACTCTGACTACTCCAAATGGGAGCCTGGGTATTGTCTCCTCTCTACCCCTAATTTTTTTTCTTTTAACTTCTCTTTTTTAATTGGTTCCTTAAATAAATAATTGCAAAATCATAAGAGTGTGTATTCCTTCTTTTAGCTTCAGTTGGTCAACCTTACTGCTTCTAGCTTCCTATCATTTGTAAAATCTTAAAAATTTTTAATGAGACTTTCAAGCTTTTGACTATGGCTGTAGTTTTAAAAGTATTATACTTTCGGCTTGAAATGGTTATATTTTTAATCAAAATTTTAAAATAATGATTTAAAAATTTTTGCTTTTTCCAATGATTAAAATTATTTTCATGTAATTTCTGAATTTTTTTGTCTCTGTGTCATTAGTGTATCTACTAAATTTTATTTAAAAGGATATGTGATTTTTTTCTATTTTTTCCCTTTGCCTCCCCCAAAAATTGTTTGCAAAAATGGTCAATTTTCAGTTGTTTGAAATATTTTTCCTGTAGTGTTCAGTGTGTCACCATACAATTAAGTTCTCATAAAAAGTTTGCTTCATCATCCTTGGTTTATTGCAGAAGCTTAAACAGTTGCATTCCTTTTCTGAAGAGTTTTCAGGGTAGGGTGCTGACTAAGTTTATTTGGCACAAGTTCTTTGTTTTGCCTAGTGAGAGAAATTTTAGTATGTTTCTTTACTGGTGACATAAACTTTTTGGACTGTTATATATGTAACTCTAAAAATTTTGTTTTAATTTTTGAAATTGTATATGCTGGGCTGAGCCCCGGCGGCGTAGTGGTTGGGTGCGGGATTGCAGCCCCCTGGGTTGGTGGTTCAAATTCAGCAGCAGCTCTCCAGGAGCAAGGCTGGGCTTCCTACTCCCACCAGGGCAGTGATGCCCACAAAACAAAAGCAAAACACAAAAAAAATTGTATATGCTAGGTGAAAATAATAAATCTTGAAATTGAAGCAGATGTTGGTCTTAAAGTCTGTAGATATTATCATTTTAAAATGTAGAACATTATTTTCATGTAATTTCTGAACTTTTTTGTCTCTGTGTCATTAGTGTATCTAATAAATTTTATTTAAAAGGATATGTGATTTTTCTATTTTTTCCCTTTGCCCAAAAATTGTTTGCAAAAATGATAGTGATAGTGTTTATAGTGATATAAACAAAGTATGCTGAAAAAATCAAATGAGTAGGAATTATTGGGTTATTTTCCTTTAATTCAGTCATTAATATTTTTTAGTTTCCACAATTTTTTCATTCATATTATATTTTGAAAATGAGTTTCCTAAAGCCAAAAAGATATAAAATTTTAATAAATGATAGCATTTCTAGTTAATTGGTACAATTAAATTGCAAATGAATAATGTGTGCTATGTAAGGACTTTTACTTTTTAAAGCAAGTAGTTTAGAAAATAGTCTGTGTCTGTGTTTGTGTTTTTAAACAAATTCTTTTGTAGTTCCAAGAATTTCTTAATTTTTTTTATCATTGTGATGGAGTGGAGCCTTATTAGGCATATCTATTTTCTGTGCAATCATTCATATACATTTTGTTTCATTTCATTTATTATAGTCCGTATAATGTAACATCACATCCCAAACCCTCCCTGTATTTCCTGCTACCATTTTTTCATCAGGAATTTCACCTACATTAGTTGTTACATCAAGAGCTCATAACCAGGCAAGTTGTATGAATGAAACAAGCAATCTAGGAAGGAGTTATCCAGATTAAAGGCAGTTGTTTCTCTCTGCTTAAACATCTAATATCAGATGATAATAAAATAGTCATAAATGCTGGGGAGGGGTGGTGGGAGGAGTGGAAAACAAAAAAGAAAGCCAAGTATTTTCTACATTACATGATAAAATTATGGTAAATAGGTTGAGCCCCGGTGGCGTAGTGGTTGTGCGCGGGACTGCAGCCCACTGGGACAGAGGTTCAATTCCAGCAGTGGGGCTGGGCCTCCTACTCCCACCACCGGAGAGCAGTGATGCCAAAAAAAAATTATGGTAAATATAGTCATAAACCTGGTGGGATGTCAGCTAGGTAACCAGAAGGAAAGAAATTGTGCAAGCCAATTGTGTGTGTGCGCATGTGCATTCCCTGTTACCCGGGTATGTTACTACCATGTACACACAAGTTGGGAAAGTTTTTCCTGGAGTCTTATTACCTGTTTTATAAACATAGTTATCGTTTAAAAATTAAAATCAGATTTCACCACATCAAGCTTTCTAGTGTCTTAAAATTAAGATTCCTTACCATAAGTCCAGAAGATCCTCTCTAATGACTATTTTGTCTGTCCCCAAAGTTACATTTAGTTGATAGGTGTTTGAAAGTTTCTTCCATTTGGAATTGATTCCCCTGTACCTGAAGTTCTCTTTCTTCTGATTGTTACTCAAGAGAACTCACCTCTATAAGACCTGATAATTACTACTAATACTGCTACTGTTCCCTGAGGGTTTTATCTTTCTTGAATTCCATGTGTTGAGAGCTCTTATCAGTACCAAAGGGTGTGCTCTGGTCTAGCCATATTTGTAAGGTAGAACTTGGTCATGGTAATAAAGGGGAGGAAGCATCCAGGAATAAGAGGAATGATGTGTGTTTCATTAGTGCTATCTTAGACATTGGCTAAATCATCCCTCCTTTGTAACTATTCTGTGTAGGGATGTCCAATTGTCTATAGATGGCCTTTGGTGTTCCACTCCAACCCCTCTTTCTTGGATTGATATAATTGTTTGTTTTGAATATTTTGATTCTTGATTCCTGATTCCATCAACACTTCATGATTACATAGGCTGGCTTGCTTCTTCTATGTGGGCTTATTTGCTTCCCTGAATGGCTGCTTATTTAGCTTCAAGCCTTTAAGAACCCAAATGCCTTCTCCTTTGATATCCGGGTACCATTCACTTTTTTCACCACATTTGCTTATGCACCCATTTTGTCTTCAGCAATTGTGTCGGGAAGGTGAGTATCAAAAAATGCTAGTTTATTAGAACTAAGTGTCCTTGTGTTTAGTTTAGTTCTTGAGTAAAGTCCCAGAACCTTTCTGCTATCTTAATACTTAACGTATAAATGTATGTGCATTGACCTCTATCCCTTTGTTCTAAATTAATATATTTACATATATGCATGCTGATATATAACTTTGCTCTTTTAGGTGCCCTACTAGGTCAACATTACTTTGAATTTCTCTGATGTTATGCGTTATCCTTTCCTTGTATTATTTTGCACAACACAGTTTCTTTAATTTTTCATTTCTAGAATAAACCATTTTCTCTTGAGCATGCTTTTGTAAACTGGATAACTTTTGTGTTGGTTTATTTTTTAATCCACCATCTTGCTTTAACTGTGTAACCCTTTTGTAATTCTTTGGTGTTTTAAAGACCCCAACGAAACTCACTGCCATCAAGTCTCTTCAATTCGCAGTGACTTTATAGGACAGTAGAAATGCTTCATGGAATTTTTTTGCTTAAATCTTTAAGAGTAGATACCCTTTTCTGTCTCCTGCTATTTGAACCACCAACCTTGTGATTAGCAGCCCAGTGCTTAGGTTGCAGGTGTCACTGAAGGTCTTTATATACTGGATTTGAGGGGTCTTTCCGATCTTTATTTTTCACTGAACTACCTGCATTTATTTTAAAACTTCTTCTTTGTTATGGTCTCTAGTGGCTGGCATTTATAAATCTTCAGTAAATACTTGTTGAATGAATAAATTGAATGCTTTTAAGTATATATAATGCCTACTCAAAATATCACTTTGATTAAAATGTAGTTTTTATTGGTGAGAGAAATATGAGTTTTTTGGTCATGCTCATAATCTGTTGGATAATAAATTTAGCCTTCTATAAAATATTTTCATAATTTTTATATCAGTTTGAATAAAATATATTATCTCCCCAATATAGTTAAAGCCTTCCATCTCAAGTATGATGAAGTTCGTCTAGATCCAAATGTTCAGAAATGGGATGTAACAGTATTAGAACTCAGCTATCACAAACGTCACCTGGATAGACCAGTTTTCTTACGGTTCTGGGAAACGTTGGATAGGTAATTTTGATCTTAAAATATACTAATATCTCTTATTATAATAATTTGTGTTCAGCTAGATTTTACATCCAATTTGATGCTGGTCCACATTGGATAATTTATGTGTGTGTGTGTGTGTGTGTGTGTGTGTGTGTGTGTATATGGTGGTACTTTGACTCTAGAAACACATGTAGAGAAGTTTACAGTCTGAGAATACACCAAAATGCTTAAAATTTTTATGAAAATAAAAGATCATGGATTCTTTCTCAAAAATTTTCAAAGCTAGATTTTAGTTTGGATTTTGTGACCTTGCTCTTAACTTGTGTTTTCTGAGCCTTAATTGTTTCTCTGTCCAAGGACTTGGCTTAAATGATCCCTGACACTTTACTGTTACTTATTCAGGAAAAGAATAGATTATTGGTAGTTATGTGTATAAATAAGAGTTTTTAAAGTCATTATAAAACAGAATAACAACAGTAGATGATTATAGTTAGTCATAAATCTATTTTCTCCAGAGAACTCTTTAAAATTTCTTCGTTAAAATTTCTCTGCATATTATGGTTACCACAGTGTCAGCATTTGAGGTAACCCAATATAATTACAATTATAAAATAAACTTACAAGCAACTTTTATTACGGGAGTCAGAAACTGTTAGATTATAGAATGTAAATAAAGGACTTTCATGTAGGCTACTTAAGTCATTTTTATATTTCCAAAGGTCATAGAATCCAGGGTTCCAGTATTTGAGAAAACACTTTTTTGTTTGTTTGCATTGGCAATGCTAAATTTTAAGAACTGTTAGTTTATTTTTATATGTAATATGAAATTCTAAAATGTCTATAATCATTGTAATCTATTATAATATTGCTATTTTGCAGGTACATGGTAAAGCATAAATCCCACCTGAGATTCTGAATTACTTGGTTTCCTCTTTTTTTTCCTGGAAATTTGGATTAAGAAGCCTGAAAAGACCTTGATCTAAAGACTGAGACTCAAGTTTTATGAATTTATCAAGAACTTACAAATGAAGAAGGCCACTGATTGATCTTTTATGAGACCTTATTGATGATGCTTTGTGTTTTAAAAGGATGATGCCTGTCATCTAAATAAGCAAACTTTTGGCTTACAACTATTTTTTTAATATTAGCCTTCTAGTCTGTAATGGAAATTGTATATTTTGATAGAAGTTTTTTTTCTCCATTGGTTAAATTAGCATTACTTAAAATTTTGTTTCTTTAGAAAATAAATGCAGGTTACAAATGTGTGTATATTTAGAGATTATAAGGCTCTCTAAGCCATCTTGCTTCTGATTTTTCATTGCTCTATTGTTATTTTTATTGAAATTCTTTGTCATGAATGGTATTAAATTTTAGTCTCTGGAACTTTTTCCAAAGCTAAGCAAAGGAATGTGACTACTTTGATTCAAAAATGTCAACCTGAATATGTATACTGTATCTACTCTTAATCTTTATTTAAAGGGGAATAATGAAAAATCAAAACATTGATTCATCTTTGGCTGAACTGTACAGCATTTTCAAGACTTACTATATAATGAACACATTTAGCAAATATGTATTCTTTTCACTGACAAGTGATTTTGAAATTTAGGATGATAATATTTCTCTGTGATATATTTCCACTTGAAAAATCTCAAAACAGATTTAAAAACCTCAGTAGACTCTAGTCCTTCTGATTTGAGGAGCCCAGAGTATGGTTTTGGGGAAGGGATATATATCAGCCCTCTATAATGTAACATTAATTTCCTTATAAGTTCACTTTTGATTCTCATTTTATGTGGTATAAGGGGTTTAGTCTTCTATTTCTAGGCATGTAAGTGTTGGAAGTTCTTACTTTTCCTTATTCCTGAATATTGATCAACTCCCCCAGGCACCAAAGAACACATTTACTGAAGTGTCTGAACAGAAACAAGATAAAAACACTGGTATTTTTATGTGTTTATTAATATGGTATAAAATATGGAACCTATATTTTAACTTAGTAAAATATTTTATTACTTCTCTATTTTAGAGACAGAGTGTTGCATCCATGGTACAGCAAATGAGCATTTTCCTTGAGTCATAGTTTTGCCTTTTATTCTTGTAAGCTGTTGGGAGTCTTTACTTCCCTAAAGAGTTTTAGCTATTATCATTGCTTATCATCCAGTCATATGGCATTTTTCTCCATTTTCCCCCCTTAGCAATCTCTCTTATATGTTAATATACTTTGTAAACATTTAGCACTTTTTTGTATGCTAATCTGATATTACCTAGTCTCGTTCTGAAGTTTAATGCTAGCACAGAAATGAAAAGTCCTTATTATTTATTTTGTAAGTAATCACAGAAGTCCATACCAATAGTAAATAGAGAAGATATTTATTCATTTGGATTTCATAAGACTCTTTGGATGAAAAGAAGTCAGCATTTTAAATGAGTAGATTTTAGTATATTTGCTACGTTTGAACAGATTCTGCCCCTTCTCTTTC
Organism: Nesogale talazaci; assembly: GCA_004026705.1. NCBI lineage: Eukaryota > Metazoa > Chordata > Mammalia > Afrosoricida > Tenrecidae > Nesogale > Nesogale talazaci. The sequence continues at coordinate 15,038 of PVJH01014888.1, read as the reverse complement.
CTCTAGCTTCTCTTGAAAAGAACTCAAAGACTTATGCACATTAGAATTTTCCAGCATATAAATCTGTTTTCAAAGTTTTACAGTATAATTATGTATTGTGTAAACATTCTCCATAAAGGAAAAAAGGATTAGGAATATAATATTTTATTTTAAGATTACTTGTTAAGACTACTGTAAATGGACATGAACTACCTTTCCATAAAGACTTTTGGTATTTATATTTAATGCCATGCATGATTTTTTACTTGATATAGAGTGATGTTAAACTTGGGGACATCTATTTGAACAGGGTTTATTTTTCTATTTCGAATTTGCCTTAAAGATACTCAAAGGCTTTGGGAACTACTGTAAGGAACATTAGGAAAAGTAAAATATGCTTTACCATATAGTTTACAATCAGACTCTTACTATGTACTTGTTTTCTTTTGGGGGACTGCTTTAGTCCTTCACCTAGGTCCATGTAATTAATTTTATAACCATTAATTATATTTAAAATGAAGTTTGAACCAGTCACTATTCATTCCCCCATGACACTATTAGAAGTCCTACAGCAGTACCTAGCACAGTGCCTTGCATATTAGTAGGCATTCAATAAATAATTTTATGCATGCATGAATGATGTATTTTCAGTGTAACTGTTAAGTTACAAATGGAGTTGACATACTTGTTCTGAAATAACACAGGACTACAGAGGCAAAAGCTAAATTTTGATGAAAGTAAAGTGTTCATTAATAACCTTGAGTTGCAGATAAGTTACTTTTAATTAGAGATAGCCTTGTCTTCTCAGCTTATAAAGACAGGTGACATTTCTTTGTTCAAAAGACTGGGTTAGGGCTGAGCCCCGGTGGCGTAGTGGTTGTGCGCGGGACTGCGGCCCACTGGGACAGAGGTTCAATTCCAGCAGTGGGGCTGTGCCTCCTACTCCCACCACCGGAGAGCAGTGATGCCCCCTTCCCCCCCCAAAAAAAAAAAAAAAAAAGACTGGGTTAGAAAGCAGTACGAAGCTTTTAGGTTCAGATTAACCAGCTCTCAACCCTAACTTGCACATTAGAACCGTTTGAGGAGCTTTTAAAAAATTCTGATTTCTGGAACATACCCTTATAGATTCTTAATTTAAATGCTTGATACTCTAAAAGATTCTTTGGTAATTTTAGGGTGAGAAAGGGTTGAGAATCAGTGGTTGTTTTTGTCTTTGAAATTATAGCAGTATTAATGAAAGAATTGTGTTTTATTCCCTTTTTTTGTTGTGGTCAACCACCATTGCACTAGAACATCATCACCATTACTAGTGGTTTTGGCCTATATCCCATAATGAGAGATCTCAACTTTATTTATTTAATACAAAAGGAGTATTTTGCTGTTTAATATTTAAACAATATTTAATATATTTCTTTCTAAACTAGTAATAGAGTTTATGAGATTTTCCCACTGTCCATTTCCAGTGCAAGTGCTCTCTTTTTTAAACAGCATTGCATCAATTCATATAGATAGAGCTAATTCATATTAAAGAAAGTTTTTCATCATTTTTTAAGGTTAAAGGAAGTTAAAGATAGTTGATTTTCATCTGCCATGCAGAGTGAAACAAAGCCAATTTGCTTATGATAGGAAGGAAGCATGCTTTTGAATTGTTCTACACAGAGAAGTAAAAGTAAAGTATTCATTTAAATACAGTTCATTATCTAATAAGCATTGAAGGGAATATTTTTCCTAAATAAAAATTTTTGTGTGACTCCTAACGAAATTTAAGTGATGGCATTGTTCTTTTTTGGAGGGTTGGGTCAGAGTGTTCAGTTGCCATACTACTGAAATGAACAATAATTTTAAAAATAAAAATGATGAGAGGACCAAAATATGTGTGGTTAAACAGATGTGCCGCATTATCACATAATGTCCATTGTTTTTTGGGGTTTTTTTGTGTGTGTGGCGCATCACTATAATGTCCATTTGTGTTGATTGAATTAACTAGTATGGAAAATGTTTATATAAAATTACAAATACAGTTACATAGGCTAGTCAAAGTCAATAATGTTGTTTTAGACTTGTATTTTTAAATGCTTATTTCAATGCCAAGAGAAGTTTATTAAAGCCTTCTTACACACACACACACACACACACACACACACACACACACGCTACCTGCTAAAGAAGTGGTTATATTGCGCCTAAGAATTTAGAAAGCTAAGCAGAAGTAACTTGTTAAGTATGTACTCTAGAAACTTGCCATTAATTATAAACTTGAAACGTGTTATTTTTTTGGGGGGGGGGGTGGGCATCACTGCCCTCTGGTGGGAATAGGAGGCCCAGCCTTGCTCCTAGAGAGCTGCTGCTAGATTTGAACCGCCAACCCTATGAACACACAACCACTATGTCACCGGGGCTCAGCCCAACAATTTTTTTTTTTAAAGGACATGAAAAAAACAATTGTATTAGCCTTAATACTATTTGATTGTGAAGTTTCACTGTTCCCTTGAGTTTGAGACTCCCCTAGTTTATTTAACCGTTATATGTAGTTGTAGAAATGGAAATGCAAGAAATACTGAATTCAGCCTAAATTAAGAATTGAATCAGAAATTTTGAAAGGCCATGTCTATATGCTCTGATATATTTGCTGCCATATTTGAGAAGTATATTGACTAGCATGGTTTTTATGTTAGTATGTTGAAGTAAATATGAAAAAATTGAAAATATATTCAGAATTATATCTACAAAATGCATTATAGGTAGCAATACGTTCACATTACTGATCTGTTTGGGTTTATGTGCATTATTTTAGGTAATATTTTAAAGAGTATTTTGGAGGTTTTATATGTGTTCCATTAGCTGAATTGCTTTAAAGCATTTTTAAATGAGCAAATTGAATGAAATAAAGGTAGCTTTATGATACTATGTCATATTTAAGCAAATGTTCTACCTGGGGATTTTGTTTACCAGAGAATTCAATGTCTATCCTCTTGAAATTTACTAAAACGTATCTAATTGACAGGTTTGTTTTGTGCTAATTTGTAGTACAGTTTACATATACTGACTGAATAGGCACTGCAAGTGATTGTTTAACTACCAATTTATACTATTTCTCAAGTGAAATGGTACTTAAATTTCAGACTTAAATTTGGGCTGGTTTATGACCTGATAAAGTATTGATCTCATTCTGATTCAGTTTTGGATCAGAACCTGATTAATTTCAGGTTTAATTATAAACAGAACCCTTTATAGTATATACTTTGAGTCTTTGAGACATTTTTCTATGTTCTTTCTCTCAAACCTGTCCCTTCCCCCACCACTCTCACTCCCCAAATCACATTTAACCCAAATTACATGAAGAAGAGTGGTCAATAGTGAAGTTTATAGGAAGTGATTTTTAAAGTAGTATTTCTCTTTCTCTTGCGGAATAAAATACTGTTTTTGCTTTGAACACTTTTAATCCATTAATAATGGCCTTTGCATAATTTCCATCTTAAGATATCAATGGGGTAGTTTAAATAGTGTAGAGTGTTAGAGGTTTTCAGAATGATAACAGGCTATGTATTACTAAACAATTTGGGTATCATCAAATTTCCTTTCATTATCATTGAATTAAGGGCATATCCTGGGAAATTGCATTATCTTACAGTTTATCAAGTCTCCTGGTTTTAATATTTTGTACTTTCAAAACAAACTACTCCCAAATAATCAAATCATTAACCACATCATCATATTAGTGGTGCTAGTAATAATGTGTGAATTGTTCGCAACAAAATTTCTTTAATGAAGAGTGTAATGGACCATTTTTGAACTTAATTTCCATTTAATCCATAAGTGCCCACTAAATTTGTATTTTATTCTGTTTCATTTCTTTGATCAGCTGCTCTTGGGTGAGCATTCACATAACTGAAATAGTTAGAACATGGGTTGTAAATGCTATCGAATCTTTTTAAGCTCAAAGGTGATAGTAAATGAATAACAGTACATTGCTAAATAGACATATCCCCGCATTTTTAGAGCAGGAGTTGGCAAATTTTTGAGATGAAAGAGCTAATCTTGTCCCTCACAACAATGAAAACTTAATTATGAGCCATAAATAATAAATAAATAATTTGGGGAGAGCATCACTGTCCTCTGGTGGTCGTAGGAGCTACCCAGCGCTGCTCCTGAGAGCCACCACTGAATTTGAACCGCCAACCTCACGGGCCACAGTCCTGCACTCAACCACTTAGACCCCCAGGGCTCAGCCCTATAAATGTATTTTTATAAGCAAGTGAAATCACCATTATGCGAGTAATAGCCTTTAAGTGAAACTGATTACTTTTATTTTCAATTTTACTTCAGAGCCACATGATTGTACTCAAAGAACAGCAGTTTGTCTATCCCTATCCTGGAGCATTTTTTACATTTAATTGTATAGTCAAGTTTTATGGTTGGAAGTATTTTTCATTTTAATTTTCTTTTTTTTTTTTTTGGTGGGGGCATCACTCCCCTGGTGGGAGTAGGAAGTCCTGCCTTGCTCCTGGAGAGCAGGAGCAGATTTTAGCAGAAATTAGCAGATTTTCTGGCATAGAATTATAATTCATTGACTTCAGAAAGGGCTGATTTGTAATACACAGAACTGAAACTTGCATCTGAAAGATTCTCTTTATCATATTTGGATTGTGATTTGCCAACAAATTCCAAAAGAACACATTGCATATACAACATTTGCAGTGAGAAAATATGGTAATATATACTCTCAGATGAACTGGTTTCTCAGTGTTGACTGTTAATAATGTAATTGTACTAATGCCATTTCTTTTTGATAAATGATATAAACATTTTTCCCTTCAAATGGAATAGTGTTTTTTTAGTGTATGACCATTGTGGATAACTTAGACATCTTAGCACAATTGGCAATCATTAATACTCATGGAAGCTTTCCTAGGTGGGGCAAGGTGGTACAATACTCAGCTGCAGGTCCACCCAAGTGCCTTGGATGTAAGGGCTGACAGTGTTTCAGGGAAACCAGCCATTTAATACCAAACTCATACAGGGTTGCCATGAATCACAATGAACAATGACAACCGATTTAAGGAGCAATGGCTTCAATGTTGGGCACTTTTAGAATGTTTGTATTCCTAGTTAAGTAAATTTAAATTTGTGCCATAATGTACCATTGAGTTATAAAAGTAAATGGTTAGGGTTGCTGATGAAATAAACAGCATAAAACTACTTTTTAGGCTAAGCAACATGTTAAAGAATATGAGGAGAAATTTTATTTGTAAGCTCCAATGGGAAACAAACAGGATTTGAACTGTGTTTTGTAAGTAAACTTCAGAAAATTCATGGCAAATGGAGTTAAATGACAAAATACTTTAATCTTTATTTTTCAGCATAAACTTTAAGAGAAAACCCTATTGTGTGCAACGATACCAATCATTTTGCCAATCCATAATGGAAACCACCAGCTTCTCTGGGAGAAAGAGCTCTCTACTCCAATACACCGTTAAAATCTCCGAAACTCAGGGTCAATTTTTCCCTATCCTATAGACTCAGCATCAAGTTGATGGCAGCAAATTTGGTTTTTGGTTGAGAACTCAGGATTTTGCTTTACTATCCGAAGGGAAAAAAGGTTGCGCTTGAAACTTATTTATATTAGGATACAAAAGTTAAAAAAAAAAAAACAACAACCAAAAAAATCCTCACTGACATTGAGTGGATTCTGAAACATCCAGATTGGGACTAAGGTGGATGCCTAATTCCCCATCAAATCTTGTAAAACTGTCCTTGTTCAATAAGATAAATGAGCAGGAGCGTTGTGATGGTGAATTATTTTTCTGGTAAGACTTTCTCAGGTATTTTTCTACAAAAGCTTGGACGTTCTGTATCTGTTAATGCTGGATCCTTATAGAAAGTCCACATGCACAAATGCCTTGAACCTCTCCCAAACCATTGCCGTGACCTTCACTCTTAACTGGAACCCTTTGGCTTTGGGCTTTGTCAATATTTGGCCAGTTTGTCCTCCAGGTCATACTGGTAAACCCGTGCTGTTGCTTTTGAAGTTCCTTGAAATGTATTTTAATCTCAGTTTCTTAAAATTTTTATTGAAAGCTCAGCTCTTGTCTGCAGCAGATGTGGAACAACAGTTTTATAACCTACCAGTCATAAATAAAGTTCTTTGGCTTCTTCAGAATTGTCCACTGATCCAGTTGAGAGGTCTGTGGTGTGGGTGTATGTCTGCTGTTTGGTATGCTTTCAGGGGGGAAGGGACATGGCTCAAATTGATGGAAGCAGCAGGCTGCATCTTCAGCATCTCATCCCTTCTTAAAGCAAGGTATCCATATGTAAACAATTTCTTTGGAGGTGCTGTCTCCATAAACTTCATAAAGCACCAATTATTTCATTGTTCTTCCACTAAAGCTTTACCTTAAATTTGATGTTTGGAGTGGATCTCTCTTCAAAAGATAAGGCCTGAATTTTTCTTAGTGTTACCATCGAGAACCTGTTAAGATATGTTAAAATAGGTTGTGTGAATTTATTTCGGTGCCAGAGAATTTGTCTTTTTTAATTCATGCATAATTTTTTCATTATACATTCCATGAACTTTATGAAGACACTCCATGTATACTCTTGTTTGTGATAATGGATTTAAGTAAAAGTAGGCAAACCTGTGTGGTTTTTCTCGAGTAACGTAGCTATTTGCTTGCTGGTGCAAATAATGAGCTTTTCAATGAAAATAGAGCAGGCAGGTGGGCTGGGGTTATTTGTAGGGTGGTGATAGTACTGGAATTCAGATCCTAAACTGTTGGAGGCAAGAAGAGCAAGTGCTAAGTGATGGAAAGGATGGTGAATAAGGGCCCGGCCCTGGGAGCTGGAGGCCTCAATGAGGAGGCAGAAAGTGATTCTTTAAAATGAGGCTAAGTGATCAAAAAATGGGATGCATGAAAGCAAGATTTTAGAAGTGATGAAGTATTGGTGAAAAAATCAAGAACATGAATTAGTTGGGATAGAGGGGGAAATCGTGAAGTAAGCACTCAAGGATTTTTCTGATTATACATGGAAATGATTAAAGTAACAACGACAGGAGAATGTAGTTGATAGAGGAAAAGAGTCACAAGCTGTTGATGGCAACCAGGAAGAGAAGATAACACCACTGTCTACATGACCTTTAAAGAACCCATGCTCAAAACCAGCTTAGGCGCACCTAGGGAGAACAGAGGAGGGTTTCTATTCCTTTAAAGACCTACAGTTTGGGGGGGGGGGGGGAGAGGGCAGTTTTGATGTGTCCTGTAGGGTTGCTAAGCATCAGCATGTACTTGGTGGCAGTGAATTTGGTTTTGTGTTTGATCACCCATTACGACCTTGTCCATTTATATATTGCTTTACCACCTCTGCCTCCTTTTGACAAAATTTTGTACTATTGCCGATTCCTTTCTTTTTTCTATCCTTATCCTGTAAATCTGTTTTCTGAACCTAACCTTCACCATCCATATTTACACTTGTTTGTAGCTTTTGTCTTAAATGAGATTCTGGGACGATGTCTTAAAAACGTATACTTAAAACTTTTCCTCAGACTCTGTACCATCTGCCAGCTAGCTCTGCTGAACAGAGCAGTCGCTGTGCTTTGAAGGCTTTATTGGAGTGAAGAGTATGCGAGAATACTACTCCTTTGATTCTGCTAGAACATATTAGAGGGAGCTTTGCCTATGATATTCTTTCCTTTAAAAATGCAGACTTCAGGGTTGGAGGAAAAGGGAGGTGAATGTAGGCCTCCAAACTCCTAAGAGAGACTTATTCTCCAAGATCCATGAACTTGAAAACGGAACAAGCAAACAACCTCAAACAGTAAAACTCCTAAGAAAAACAGCCATCACAGGTACTAGGAAGACTAAGCTTCTCTGAACATGCTTCTGGCAGAGTGGGCTCGGAGAGGGCTGTCATTGGGTGCCGTGGAGTCACTGATCTTGTGCACCATCCCCACAATTGTTTCAGCCACTGTATCCATCCATCTCTTGGAGGCCTTCCCTGTTTTTCATTGTCCCTCTTCCAGACAGGATCTCCTTTTCCAGGGACTGGTCTCTCCTGACATAGAAAAGGTAAGATGAAGTCTTGCCATCTCTGTCTCTAAGAAGCACTATGGCCATACTTCTAAGATAGGGCTAACTCCTGTAAATAAAGCAAGGGCAAAGAACTGTCCCTTCTGATATCTCTTACAGTGTTTGGCAGCTTCCTGGTGGCCACAGAATAAGACTTTGATTGCTCATGGGTTTATCTTCACTCAAATATTTCTACATTTTTCTGAATGGTAAATAAGTAGATAGGATAGAAGAAAATAGTATAAAAGACCTAAAAGAAAATAGCATTGGGACTAGGGGAAGGGCACCCAGAAGTAGTTGCAGAAAATTGCTGGGGGAGTTAGATAACTAATTTACAAAAGTACAATCTAAGCAAAATCCAAAGGCAGGGCAATTATAGCAAAAACAACACTGGAAAAGGAAGTCGAGAATAATAGTTTAATAATTTGAAAATCTCCATGAGTTCCAAGAAAGGTTAAATCCACCAGTGCCATTTAATTAATTTCAACTCATGGGCTGCAGATCTCTATGAACAAGAAACTTATCTTTCTCCTAGGGAATGACTGATGGGTTTGACCTGCTGATCTTAGGGTGAGCAGTGTGTAACGTATTACTCTAGCAGCACTGTTGACGGGCAACATTTGGGGGATGGTAGAAACAGGTAGGTAGGTATTGAATCCAAATTTTGTTTGGGGGATCTTAGCGGCACAATGTTTAAGTTGCTGTTCTTCAAAAGAGCAGAGATTATAATGCACTCTGTATAGGAGAATGATGAGACTACCTTCTTTAAGGATTATACCTTGAAAACCCTATGGGACGTTTATAGAATGAATCAGGATCAGCGGCAATGAAGCATATACTGAAATACTGTTAACCATGCCAATGAAAAGCTCTAATGATATGTATGTATTAGACAAAGCATTGCAAAGCCCTTCTGAGTGGTAGAAGGGAGGCAATAAATGATAACTAGAAATGCCACAGAAAGATGAAGCAAGAGAGTCAATAGATTGTTCTGATAAAAGACTAGAGGATTTACAATTTTATTTGGGTGGTCAAAGACAGAAGGTGACATTTAAACAATAACCTGAAGGAAATACAGCTTTGTAAATGGCTACACAGCTGGCACTGGCCAGACACTGCACAGGTGTGAGCACGCTTAGGTAAGTGCATATTTAGTTTTTTAAGAAAATGCCAAACTTGGACCATTTTACATTTTCTTTAACAGTATATAAGAGAGAATTTCTTCATATTTCACCAGCATTGGTGTTATCATATATATTTTCTTAAGTGTTCTGATAGTTATAGAGTATCTGAGTGGTGCAAAAGACTTGCCTAACAAGTCCACTGGTATGTCAGAAGAAAGATCTGGCAACCTGTTACTGAAAAACCAATCATTGAAAGTTCTATGGAGCTGAGCCCCGGTGGCGTAGTGGTTGTGCGCGGGACTGCGGCCCACTGGGTTGGAGGTTCGATTCCAGCTCCCAGGAGCAAAGGCTGGGCCTCCTACTCCCACCACCTGAGGGCAGTGATGCCTAAAAAAACAACAACAAAAAAAAAAACTATGGAGAACAATTTTATCACTGGTCATCAGGAATCATAATTAACTTGACAGTTACTTGATTTTTTTGTTTACTTGGCTTTTGGTTTAATTAGTACATAGTAAATAGACTAGAGATTTCAAAAAGTTTATGGAAAAATGAAAGTGAAAGTGGAATTTTCTCAGAAACTTTTATAAGTACCCTAGTATCACTATAGTTTTAATTTTCATAAATTGAATGACAATGAATGGCAAATGACAATGACTTTGAGTGTGTGTTTATGTACTGTTGGCTATTTGTAGCCTCTGGTGAATTGTCTATTCATGTCATTTACCCATTTTCAAATTGGATTATTATGATTTTGACTGTTGAGTTTTGAGAGTTGGTTAATGGGCAATCTTTTTGCATGGTTCCCCTATGCATTTATTTCTGTTGCCACAGTTTAGTGAGCATGCTTCAAATTCCAGTTACCGTGGTATACTAGCTGTGATGTAATGCACACAAGGTACATGTTAGCTCTTCATTCCACAGATAGTACAATAAATAATAGATGCACATCATAATCAATGACCAGTTACCATATTTTCTTTCAATTCTATTGGTGTTTCACTATTGGACATAGGTAAGAGATAAAAATGTGTAGTGTTAACTTCTTTTCTCCCAGGAATAACATTTTACAAAAATTGATAACTGAAAGCAAAATTGGCCAACAAAGATAAATATGCAGCACAGAAACTAAAACTGGCAATGAAATTAAAATTAATAGGAGTTAAAAATGTAAAAGCTCACTCTGAGTGTTGCTATTGTCATTTAAGAGACCACATAGGCAGCCAGAGGAATTTAGTGAAGGTGACCTTGCTAACAGAAATAAGGACAATGATTGTGGGAAAAGAATGACAATGCCTCAATGGAAGTAGCAAACATCTTCATATTAAAGGTACTTTCATAAATATAACATTGAAGACACAATCGATAAAATGCTGGAAGCTGATCCAAGCATAAAAGTATGTCAATTCAAGGAACAGGAAAACAGTTCCCTCTATTCTAAGTCACACAGAAAGCAAGCATCACTCAAGTTACGTCTGATAAGCTGTAAAAGGAGAAATATTCAGTGTACCTAATGTTTTAAATTTCCATGTACTAATAAATAATTTCTCTATTTAAAAAAAGATCCCAATGTGTTAATAATCAACAGTAAAAATTCTTACTTTTTTTTTTTTTTTTTTTTGAGTCCTGAGACAGCAGCAGCTTTCTGGGTCAAGATTGCTTGTAGAGTTTGTTTGCATGGTGGTTTTTCCAGCCCCATCGTGTTGCACAGTGAGGCTGCCTGTCATTTTCTAGATGGAAGGATTTTTTTCCCTTTCTTTTTGAACCAATTTAATCCAATGGATTATCAATAGCCAGGCAAGAGAAACCAGCAAGAGCTAGAGAGAGTGAGAGTTTTCTCCCATTGCAGCAGTCAGAAGCTCTCCCCTCTGGGCTCTGAGTTTTGATACAATTTTTTTGAGTGTAGCCATAGGTGGGGATGTGGAGTCCAATACATGGAATGCAAAGATTTTAATGGGTATATGGTTAGCAGATATTTCCTTCCAGACTTAGCTTGGCTTGTATACTCTTAACCAAAGAGCAAGTTTTTACATTTTGCTGGAATCTAATTTATACTTTTTTATATTATAACTTATGCTTTTGGTACCCTCGCTAAGAACGCTACATAGGCTTGGATTCCAAAGGTATTTGATATTTTAAAGGGTTTTTTTTTTTTTTTTTGTGGGCATCACTGCCTCTGGTGGTCTTGGGTGCTACCCAGTGCTGCTCCTGAGAGCTGCCACTGGGCTTGAACTGCCAAGCCCGTGGGCCGCAGTCTCGCACTCAACCACTTACGCCACCGGGGCTCAGTCCTTTTTTTTTTTTTTTAATTTTAAAGTTTTTTTATAGGGTTATATTCTATATTTAAATCAGGATTGATTTTGAATGAATTTTTTGTATAAGGTGTGAGATTTAGGCCCAGGTACTTTTTTTTTTAAGCCTATGTCCCAATTGTTTTGCTGAAAATGGTGCATTTCTTTCATAGAAATGCTTTAGCATATTTTTCAATGATCAACTGTCCATGTATGTGGATCTATTTCTGGATTATTTTTCTGTTCCATTGATCTATGTGTATGTTTCTCCATCGGTACCACACTGTTTTTTAACTACTATTGGAAATAAATAGTAAACCTTATAAGTAGAATGACTATTTTTTCAAAACCATTTTATTGAGAGCCAATGCAGATATATCATTATGTAGTTCAATCACACCGAAGTGTTATGCAATTGTTACCACAGTCATGTTCAAAACATTTTCTTCCTTCTTGGACTCTTTGATATCAACTCCCTTTCCCCCCCATTGACTACTGCCCCCCGTATTCTATTTATCTCTGTGGGTTCATCAATCCTAGATTTCATTTCTCGAAAATAGAAAAACATGCAATAAAAATTTAAGTGGACTACCCACAACGACAAAATACATCAGAGAAACCCCAGTATGAACACACACACAAACAATGTTGAAAAGCAGATGAGGCCCAGCGTGTATCGGGGAATCAAGAGGCAAGGTTTAGCATTTTCATCTCCTATAGTTGTCCTCCCATATACATTTAAAATTCAGCTTGTTTATAAAACCGCCGTTGAATTGGTTCCAACTCAGTAATCCTATAGGACAGAGTAGAACTGCTTTTTAGGATTTCTTAGTTTTTAAATCTCTATGGAAGCAGAGAGCACAATCTCTTACTGGGACTGGTGAGTTTGCACTGATTTTTCTGCAAGTCTTTGTTTTGCTTATTGTGTATTCTCTAGGGTGCAATGTATAAGGAGCCTTTATAACATATGGAAATATTGCATTACCTTTTAATTTTTCTATGAACTTTTTGAAATCTTCTTATGTCATCTACAAATAATGGTCAGCCTTATTTTTCCTCCATTCAACCTGTGTACATAAAATGTTTTCATAGCACTCGTTAGAATTTCCAGTACTGTGTGGAATTGGAGATATGCTTCAGTTTTTGTTTTTTTTTTTTAACCAAGCCACAAAAACAATGGCATGGAATCCATTACAATTCATTGTGACTCAAAATGACAGAGTAGAACTGCCTCATGAGTAGTTGAAAAAAATGCATAAAACCAGATAAATAATGAGGGTTTTAAATGTTTATGAAATTATTACATTATCTTTAGTGATACATTTCCATGAATTTTTTTTTTGTTTTTTTTTGTTTTTGGCATCACTGCTCTCTGGTGGTGGGAGTAGGAGGTCCAGCCCCACTGCTGGAATTGAACCTCCGTCCCAGTGGGCCGCAGTCCCGCGCACAACCACTACGCCACCGGGGCTCAGCCCATTTCCATGAATTTTTAAAGGCTTCATATAATGTGTAAATTGGGTCCATTAAAATGAGGGAATTGGTGGAATGTATAAACTGACAAAACTAAGCAGTTTCTAAACATAGTCAAACCCAAATAGTTGCTTTTGTTTTCTAACAAAATGTGTTTTACAAGGTTTAACTAAAGACTCCCCAGACTCCACATGAAGTGGTACTGTGTTGGACATAGACTGTATTTAACAGAGAAGATACAAGAAACCTACGGTCAAAATTTCTGCAAGGGATTGAATGCTGAACCGCTCATAGGATAGCTAAGCAAATAGTACACTTTAGATTCTATAAGCACCCACGATCAGAATCATGCCTTTGAGAACCAACTTAACAATAGATATTTGTTAGCTATTTATGCATAGCACACCACCCACAGACACCATGGCTTAACCACAGTCAACATTGAGTACTGTTTGTGAGTCTGTGGGTCAGATAGTCTGCTCGGGGCTCATGTTTGATTTGGATCCTCTGGCTCCTCCTGAGTTGGGCTTGCTTATGCATCTACAGTTAGCAGCAAATTAGTTGTTTAGGGTCTGCCTAATCCAGGATGGACTCATGCTTAAGTCTGAGTTTAGCAGGCTGGCAATGGAAATTACTAGGCTATGCTCTCATTATTCAGCTGAAGATTATAGACAGGTTTTTATGATAAAGACTTGAGAACCATGAGAGCATATGAACACAGAACCTCTTGATACCTGAGCTCAGATCAGCTGAGATCATGTCAGCTTTTTGTCAATGTAGGCAGACACAATGTTTACTGACAACAAACCTTGTGGATGTTCATTAACTTCTCAAACAAACAAAAATGTCTACTCAGTGTATTTGGAGTTCATTCCACCAGGTCAACCTGTTAATCAAGCTTTGATTTTAGAAGTTCTGAAAAGATTGCATATCGGTGTGAAAAAAAAAAAAAAGGCCTGATTTGTGCCAGATGGGGGACTGATTTTTCCACCATTGACAATGCACCTGCTCACATAGCCATCTCCGTGCACGAGTTTTGGGTAAAAACTGCCAAACTCACCTTACTCTCTTGATCTTACTCTGTGAGACTTCTTTCCGTTTCTGTAAATGAAGAGGGACATGAAAGGACAGTGACTTGACGATGTAGATGAGGTGAAGAAAAAAATGAGAGAGGTGCTGTCAACCATTCAAACATGAGTTTGAAAACTTTCTAAGAATGGGGTCACAGAGTTCACAAATATATCAAGTGTAATGGAGAGTTATTGGAAGGTGATAAACTTTTGTAAAAAAGTTTAAATACATAGTTTAAAGAAAGTTCCTTTTTTTTGGAGGGTGGGGGGCTGCTCCCAGGTTTTTTCTTTGGTGAGTTTTGTGAGATACTTCAAGGTAATGTGCTTGCTATCTTTTTAGTTTTAATGTGTGAGAAAGCATTTATTATTTAAATTAGAGTAAATGAAAGAATGCACTACAATAGAAAGAGACTTTATAAAGAAAGGTTTCTCTTGTCTGAGAATTGCCGGGGAAGCAATACTTTCCCTCATAATCTGGAAATTCGTCATTGGGACCAATGGCACAATGAGCATAGATGGAGTGCTATGAAGCATATAATATCAAGAAGACTTTTTTTTAAGGGGATCATATTTTACATGGTTGATACGAGAATTAAATAAGGCAATGGGCAATCGCCCTGATTGAATGTTGGCCACATGCGTCATAGTAAATGGAAATAATGGCTATCACTTATCAGGCGTGTACTCTAAGGCAGCACTCAGGAATCCTTGTAACTGTATGTACGTGCTTATTCTTTTGCCCCTAAGAGATAGGTACTCTGATTTTCATTCTTTGGTTAAAGAAAGCAAAGCACAGATAATTATCTTGCTCATGGTTACATGCCTGGGAAGCACTTCTTTTTTTCATGTATTAGTATGATGGTTCTTTTCCATTTTTCACTATGCGACATTTAACTGAACGATTTGTCATTCTATTTGTGAAAAATGTTAGAGCTTCACTTTTCTATTTGTTATCTATAACTTTGCATTTTTGCATGGAAATGGCCAGCACAAATGCCAACAATTATAGTCTATTTTCTCAAAAAATATATGAGTCTCTCC
>PVJH01014887.1:0-55368 GCA_004026705.1 Nesogale talazaci | reverse complement strand
TCATCCTGGGTACTGCTTTTCTTGTGGAGGTTGGGTCTTTAAAGAGGTTAAGCAGCTCGAATCAGGTCATAACAGCAGGCTTAGACCTAATCCCCTCTGAGTGACAGCCTTGTAAAAGGGGAGCCGAGCCAAAGAGAGACAGACAGAAGGAGGACGCTGTGTGATGCTGCAGCTGCAAGCCAAGAACACTGGGAGCTGCCAACAACTCCGAGAAAGACAAGGGACATAATCTTCCTCCAAGAGTCAACACAGATGACACTTTGCACTCAGCCTCCCAGACTCCATAAGCATGAGAAATGCCTGCTCTTATAAGATACTCAGTTTGTAGTAGGTTGTTAAAGCAGCCCCAGGAGACAGATACAGGGCAGATCATGAGAAAAGCTGTGGTCACCCTTATATTCACTGTCTCTCTTCAATTCCAAGTCCCCTCTGACTTACCTTCCCTTATGCAGTGAGGCATGAAAGTCTCCATGGGAGAATGAGCTGAGGTGTGGATTGGGGGGATGTGCTCCTGTGCTGCTGGTAGGCACTATTGAGCTCACTGGCAACTTACACCAGCTTAATGCCAGGGTAGACTGTCCATGGGAGTTTATAGGCTGTAAGCTCTACCCAAGCAAATAGCTAGGTGTTTTTTTATTCTTGTGAAACCACTGGTTAGGTTTCATAGTTAAGTTGTTATGCGTTTCTCTCATGTAGAAATGACTTCTGAGAGTATTTCTGCCACTAGCTGGACTGACAGCCTCCTGTCAATGTTGTGGGACTGGAAGTCATATCTCGATCTGAAGAGACCCCTATTATGTCTGACACTGGCCTAGTGGGACTAAACTGTGTGAAATGTAGAGTTAGAAACCCATGTATGGGAAATTCTTCTAAACCCGGCAGCTCACACGTGAAAGAAACTTGATAAAATATTTTCCAAATTTGTCAACAATTCTAAAATTTTATATGACATTGCCAATAACACATTCTGAATTAAACTTGTTAAATGATGGGTATTAAGAAATAAAAAGCTTGCCAATTGTGCTAGAGGAAACACTAAACTATATTTTTATTTTATTGAGAGAAAGTTCTGGACTGTCAAATAAGAAACAAATATGTCTTGGAAGAAGTATAGTCAGAATGTTCTTTAGAATGCAGGATGGCCAGACTTTGTCTCCTGTGTCTTGGCCATGTTATCAGGAGGGATCAGCCGCGGGTAAGGGTTGTCATGGTAAACTAGAGAATTGGGGAGAAAGAAGAGGACACCCAATGAGTTGGATTGACACAGTGTCTGCCACATTAGTCTCAAACATGGCCTGGGAGGGGCAGATGGTGCAGGGTTGGTGGGTGTGATGGAGAGCACATTCCAGGGGACCTAATAGCACCAACCATGGAAACTTCAAAAATCCCAGCTCTATAAAAAAAGATCATTATGCATTCAATAAGGTATAAAAAGAAGCAAGGTAGAGATGTATCACGCAGTTCATTAATAAAGCATTAGGTCATTTTCATTGTTTTGATATTTTGTGGCATTTGTCAGCTTTTTAAAGTGTGTAATTGTTGTGATTTATTTTCTCATTCCAAAGAAACGTTCAGTTTTATACCTAATTTTGAATGCATTATTTTTTCCTTCTCCTTTTTACTTCTTAAAAGAAGACTTCCCAAACTGTGTTAGCATCCAGCTCAGTAAAACCTGAATCCTGTCCAGACCATCTCTTTGACTTTGAGAATTCAGGCTCCTGGTGGGTCTCCTGTTTCTTAGGGCAAAGTTCTGAATGTCTATGAATTGGCTATGGTCAGATCCAACCAAGGCATTCTCCCAACCATTTGTATAAAGCCCCCTGCAGGATCCCAACTGTTCTACAGCCTCCACCCGCACCATTCAGAGTTAAAGCCTGGGGAGATTTAATGGAACAATCCCTGTGGTAATTTGGTTGTAGGTGAAAGTCGCACGCTAACTAGTTGTACAAATCTGGCCAAGTTCATGTGTCTTTTAGGAAGGCCTCCACTTCCTCATATCCTGAAAAGAGCAATGTCCTTGTCAAACAGAAGGGACAGTGTTTTTATTTAGAAGGTCAAAGGTACCACCTTCCAAAGCTGAAGTTTTAGTTACTTAGGCTGAGATTTTGAATGATTCGACATTTCCTATATGTGTCTTTGTGGCAATCACAACATCTTTGTGTTTTGTGGATGTGGGGGTGGGAAGTGAACATGGAGTAAGAGTGGTGGGGCAAGCAACCGTTTCTCTTAGGTGTCAGAAGTCATCACAGCTGAGCTCACATGCTCAAGGGCTATTCATTTGAGGTGAGTGCATTGAATCCGCTGATGCTTCTGATTGACTTGAAAGCAACTCATCTCTCCTGGGGAATGTTACCTGCTTCATCTGGAGTGCAATTCTAGATCATCGGGATCGATACATTGTATAGGTTTTACATCTCAGAGAGTGATTGACAGCCCCAAAGAGACTGGGCTTCAGCTCCTAGCATACATTTCAATACTGGGACCTGTGACGAGGCTTCGTATTGATGAACAGAGAGCAAAGGAACTAGGCAGACTGCATCTTGAGGCATGTGCCTTGGGGACAGAGACCGTGGACTTCAGCACAGCTGATCTTTATGGTCGAGCTAGTCAGAGAGCTCCTGAGTCAAAGTCAATTCCAATCCAATCATTATTTGTTGGGCCCCTGTTTTGCTCCAGACACTGTATTATGCATAATGCGAGGTTATACAGCGGATAAAGAATATCAAGAGAGCTGATACATAGAAGGGGTTTAAGAACAGGTTAAGACAACTACTGAGGGCTCTTGTTTCAGGATTTTAATAGCAGGAGAATAACAGCTTTCAAGATTCATGGAGGAAGAGTCAATGTCTGGTCTAGATGATCTTCATAGTTCTTTATTTGAACAACGGGAAAAGCCTGAGTAAAAAGAGATCCGAATTGAAGAATGGCCAGAGTTAGCCCAAATGAGTCCAGAGATGACTTCTCCTTTTCAATAATCAGGCACTCATTTCTCATGGTGTCCATCACTGTACTAGGTCTAGATTACAGCAACACACCACAACTTCAAGGAGAACCTGTCCCAAATAGTGGGCTTTTCTCTGTGAAGACAGTGAATCTCTGGAGCAGGGCATGCTCTTCACTGGGGTGTGCTTGTGCTCGCCTATGGCCACTGTCTCACTCAGGCCTTCCATGGGTGCTCTTGCTTGGTTGTACAGCAGGAGAAAACTCGAGGTGTGGGTTCTGTGGAAGCAGATCTCAAAAAGCAGATCCACCTGGGGACTAAATAGGCAGCATCCGCACCCTTTGCTATGGCTCAGAATCTCCTGAAGGGTCCTACCATCCTCAGGGTTTTGAATCTCACAAGGTAAGGGGCAGTAGGAGATATAGACCTGGATAAGAAGGCATTAGAGTGGGATGGAGAATTAGGGACTTGCAGGAAGAGATCTGAGTGGTATTCCCACCTCACACGTGGGCTTCTGTTTCCTGCTTCCCCCTTACTCTCTCTCCACAGTTAGTCCAGCTGCAGGATATCTTTCACACCTGCAGTTTGGAGATTGGGTTCTCTCTGCATGGTGCTGAGAGCAATGACTTGGAAGCTAGGACGGCCTGCCTCACTAGCAGACCTTTCGCTGCCCCTCGCACCCACCTCTCCTCTTCCTCTTTGGCCCTGTTGCCTGGAATCTTCCCTGCATTTCCTACACTGGCAGGTGTCGCATTCTTCCCGCTTAGCATTTGTGTGGCCTCTGGTCCTTAGTATCTGAGAACTCCTCTTGCTGGGTAGTCTTCTGCTTCCTCTGCTGCCTCAATTTCCAGAGATGATTATGCCCTAATTGTGAGATGGGAGGGCCGATATTCCCCAAGGCTCTGCGGCAGATGAACAGGCACTAGTTAAAAGAAGAGAGTAGTAATAAAACTTTAGCACGGTACCTTCAAATAGTAAGCTCTTAACAAACCACATTTTGTTATTTGTAATAGTAGTGATGCCACCATATTTGTTTTATTATTTTCATTATTGTTCTGTTATCCTATCTTCTGGGAGTACTGGTGGGATAAAGGTTACGTGTTGGGCTGGGAACCATAAGGTTGACCATTCAAAACTACCATCCACTCTGTGTGAGAAAGGTGGGGAGGTTTCTACTCTTGTTAAACATTATAATCCCGGAAACTCACAGGAGCAGTTCTACCCTGTCCCACAGGTCACTAAGAGTTGGCATGGACGTGCTGGCAGGAAGTTTGAAGATCCTGTCTTCACCCTGGTACAGAAAGGGATATAAAGCAGGGCTCTTCCTTGCATTACAGTGTGCACACATGTCTCTTGCTAAAGTGAAGTTTTTTTTTTTTAATTTCTAACCCATTCACAGATGATCCTAATGTTCCTGGCCCATGGGCCACTGTCTGTGAGTACCATCTGGTACGAGTCTTCGTTTCCATTGTACTTGCTGCGCTTAAAGGAGAGCTGCCTCATAAGTGAGTCAGAGGCTTCCTCCAGCCTTTGTGCTCCCAGATAAGCTAGAGAAAACTTCATTCCCACAGCACGTGTTCCAGTGTGACGGTGTTAGTGGGCCAGGGCAGGGTGAGGCTTTCTGTACAGGCCCATAGCATCTACTTTGCTAAATAAGAATTGTTACTTACTAAATCCTAGCAGAGAATGTGTGTGCATCGATGCTCCTTTGGGCTCTTAGAAGAAACCTTCACGCATACATGGCTGAGGTAAAGCAGGGCAGAGTGGGGAGGCTGCAGAACTATACTGGCAGAAAAAGCCCCTGGTGTTCCTTTTAAAGAGGACAGCTGGGTACTGACCAATAGTCACTGCTCTCCAACATCATCAGACTCAGGAGGGCAGCTCCAAGCAGACAAGAAGAAAACAAAGTCTACTGGTTTCCTGAGGCCATATTTTGGACTCAGAGCATCTCTTAATCCAAAGGTGAAAGGTGGCACCCCCAGGTCTAGGTTACTTCTCTGGGCTGAGGCAGTCCAAGCCTGGCCTGCCCAGCCACAACCCTGGTCAAGGAACCAGAGGGCTACAGCTGAAGGTCCTTCCTTTCCCCAGCCCAGATGTATTAAAGTGCAGGTGATGACGCCTGCCACTTGACACAGTCCCCAAAGTCTTGCAGGTAACCAGGCCGAGAAAGGAGATCAGAATTGATGGGAATAAATTGCGCTACAGCCTGAGAAGGCGGTTAGGAGGATGGGAAGAAGAAATCGGTGCTGCATTTGACAGGAACCTGAAACTTCTCATTTGGTTATTTTAAATAGCTTACTCTGCGATGGAAGCTTCAATGCATGAAAAGTCAACATCAGAGGCTTACCCAGACTTTCATCATCGATTCAAGACAGGGCATCTTCTCACTGGCTCATTAGGCATCCGCGGTGGCCCCAAATGAAATGTTCAAGTTTTTAATGGCTCTAACCAATAAAATAATAAAATAAAATCCCCTGTCCCCATTATGTTCTTAAAATAAAAGCCCTTCAAATTATCCTTGTGAAAAAAAAATTATCCCCTACTTGATGGCTTGTGTTGAGAAGGAAGGACTTTTCAAATCCGATCCATGCAGTTCAGTCTAAAGCAGTGTTTCCCTTGACCTAAGGTGTTACTTAAGGGTTAACTTTCAGGACTCGACTCTGATGTCTTGCCCGCATGGAAATAAGATAAGCAAAGCAAAATCTCTCAAATGGAGGGTGATTGGTGGCGCATGTCTTACCTCCAGCTCCTGAGTTTATTTGTAACAAAAAGGTTGAGGGGTTTTCTGCCTGAGGTACATACATCACAACAATCTCCAAAACCAAATGAGGGACTGGCTCTATCCGGAATAAAGGATGTCCAAGCTGTTTCACACCATAATTGATTTCTGTTCTCAGAGTTCATCACACCATCCGACACCACTGCTCATTTTGTGAAAATCATTCCTCTAGATGTCCATGGACTTCCAGCTCTCATCACCCAGAACAGTAAAGAATAGTCACACAATTTATCCCTGCATCCACAAATCTCTCCAGAACTCTACAAACAAAGCAGATTGCAAAATGAAGACTACAATGATTCATCAGTGCATGGGCATGTCTCCAAGTGAATAATGGAAACAGTGAATAAAGGAGAAAATTGTGCATCGGAGACTTTTAGCCAGTGGCTTAGATTTTACTCTTGCCCGACCCTAAGCTAAATGGGTTTATGGCTGCGACTGGATCCCCCTGTTTCCAACACTAGATTTTATAGGAAATTGCATTAGACTGTCTACAACCCCACTGCAGACTAATGCAGACTACTAACCCCCACTGTCTAATGCAGTTAGCAATAAAACTAAACTTCAGTGTCCTGTCTCATTTGTTTTGAGCAAAACCACTAGTGGAAGTAAATATAGCTAGACTCATGTTCTAGGCCAGAAATAGGAATATAGCAGTTAGACCCTGTTGGAAAGGCATATCCAATCACCATTTCCATATATGTTTGCTTCCGAGTCACTGGTGTTTGTGGTTATCAAAGTAACAAGAGAGAGATAAAGAGCGAGAAAATCAATATGGTGGCCACCATTGAGATGATCACATCTTTTCTTCCAATTACTCTGGGACACATACTATGCTAGAAAGAGTTAGAGGGGGCCATCACAGAGAAAATTTTACCATGAGTACCATCAAACGCAATAGAGCTCATTCCATGGAAGAGGTCAGTTTAATGTTACTACGCTGGGTGGGAGTAAAATGCAATAGGGGATGTCAGGGAAATAGCTATAAACATCATTTAGGATTGGCAAGAACCAATAACCCAGGCAGCTTCAGCATGTCCAAATTCTACTCCTGTGTGAGACCGGTTCCTTACCATAGCTGGAGAGAGACTTTTGACTTCATCAAATCCCTCCTCCATCTTTCTACCGCCACTCCATCTTTCCAGTTCTCCCTCTATATTGGCCATTGGCTCAGAAATGAGTCAATGGCAGGGTGTTTGGTTTGTGTTTTTCTTCAGTTACTCCATGTCTTGACTTACTGTCCTCTAAAAGGTGCTTGCCATTTTAAAATGACTTATGTGTCCGCATCTCTCCAATATTTCCTAGTCTTCTTTGCAGGCCTGTACTCAGCACACCGCTCATCATATGGCAGGGGTTTGTGTCCATGTACTGAGTGAATTGGGAACCCAGAAGAAAAAAAATCATTTATAGAGAACATCTATGGAGCCATAAGCAAGATGAAGTCGAAAGTTTCATTATTATCTGTACATGTACATTTTTAGTTTGTTCTTAATTACAATTTTTTGGATTGGGATATAGTTGGTTTTTTTTTTTAGCCCTGGGCTTCCATGGAGACTTCTGTGTGATCTTTTGTGCCCTGGGATATATACTGAAATCAGAATTGGGAACCTTAACTGAGTCCCCCCCTCCCCCCGCCACATTATATCTCAAGTAGCCTTTGAGGTTCTTTGGTGTTATGATACACTGATAGGGGAAAGCTAGATGGTGTCAGGTGGATTCTGCCTCATAGCAACCCCGTGTGACAGAAGCAGAACTTTCTTCTAGGGTTTTCTGGCTGAAATATTTCTAGCAACAAATTCACTGGTCTTTTTCCAGAGGCATGCTTGGTAGGTTAGATGACCAACCCATCTGTTTTCTGAGCATGTACGTAGCCTTTGTTCCAGAAGGGGCATAAAGGAATTAATATTATGTCTGTGTCCATGTAGCTTGCATGGCCTTACTATGTCTGCTTTAAGCAGGCCACCTTTTAATAGGATAATAGATTTGGTTGCTATTTAGAGGTGGGAAATTTTATGTATTTTTCCATTCATGTATTTATGAGTCTGATTTCGACATCTTTTGTGATGGCAAACTCCTTATTACATAAACCATGCACACAGCAATGTTTGGAAGTTATGAAAATATCTGTGCTTTGTAATGATTTAAAAACTCTTTATAATCACATACTCCATGTTACAATAATTTCCAATTTTCTCTTTCTACCAGAGTTGGTGACAGCTCTTCAACTTCACATTGTCTTTTTTTCTTCCTGGAGTCATCTTTTCTGCCAAGGAGAGAGACTGAAATTGCCTGTTCAGTTTGGAGCAAACATTTTCCCTTTGTGGATAAACTTGAAAGTTCTACTTTATTTTTAAACAATTTTATTGGCATATAATTCACACATCATGCAATTCAATAGTTGGGTCACATCAAGTAGAGTTGCACAATCATCCGCACAATCAGTTTTGAAACATTCATTCTCATCATTAGCTCCCTACTTCCCCCACACCTCCCTAGCCATACCCCCAAGGAGCTATTATCCAGTTACTGTCTCTATAGATTTAACTATCATGGATTTCATATATAGGAAATATTTATTCAAAAACTAACAGCAAGAACAAAATAAAGCAGAAAAACTTCAATCCAAAAGAAAGCAGAAAATGTTAAAAAAAAAAAAAGACCACATTTGAAGTAGGTAAAAAGGGAGATCAAATGACAATGTGTTACATTTTAACCTAACTGCAGCTGCAACGATCCAGTGTCCAATGTGCTCTGTGTGCTAGCAAGGTTAGGCACATCCTAACCTGGTCTATGATCAGTGGGCGTTTCCCAGGGCTTACTCAATGTGTATTTAACTTTCTTTTCTTATAACTGAAATAGCTTTAAAATGGATCAAGAGGGAGATCAAATGATAAAATGTTACAGTCTTTAGCCCAACTATATCTGATGTAATTAACTTGACAATGCTTTCTCTCTGATGACAAGGCTGTTCACCTCCCTCAACTGTGATCAGAGGGGATTCACCAGGGACTTAGTCCATGTGTGGACTCTGCAAATGGATCCTCCACTGTCATCCATAGCCTTCTGCAAACAGGACTTCAAAATTTGAGCTCTGATACCATTTCCTCCTTCAGATGTGCAGTTTATCATTTACAATCCTTGAATCACACAAACTGATGTGTTTTTTTCCATATGTATTTATTTCTCTGTTTGTTTCCGGACAAACCTTTAAGACCCCAGATGCTATTCCTTCTAATGGGCATCATTTCATTTCTTCACCACACGTTGCTATAGCACCCATATCTTCATTGATCTTCATGAGGGTAAGCCTGAAGCAGCGCCATGTCCAAAGAACGACATAATTGTTCTTGGACTGGAGCTAGAATTAAGTGGGATTCCCAAATCTATTCATATAGCTTGGTTTATAGGTGTCTCTAGTTTACCCTTAGAGACAGCATTGTCATTTTACATTAGCGAACATGGTCAATTACCCCTCTGGGGCATCACTGACATTGCCATTTCATCCATGCAGCCTCAAAGAGATCCTGTAGGACAGGGTAGAAATCCTCCTGTGAGTTTTCCAGACTCTAGATATTTACAGGAGTAGAAAACCTTGCCTTGCTACCTAAGAGCTAGCTGGAAGTTTAGAACTGCTGATCTTGGCATTAGCAGCCCTGTGCATAACCACAACTGATGATAGTGTCATCAGTTTAGCAAATAGTATAGATATTTGGGGGGGGGGCATCACTGCCCTCTGGTAGTTGTGGGAGGCCCAGCCTTGCTGCTGCTGGGTTTGAACTGCTAAGCCAATGGGCCACAGTCCCGCACTCAACCACTATGCCACCGGGGCTCAGCCAATAGTATAGATTTTAAAACACGATTGAGAAAAGGAAATTATTTAAGTTTACGTGAACTAGGAAGCGAAATACATGAATTGTTGACTCTTACAGATTAAACTTTTAAGTGACTGGACACTGTTTGCACAAATAATGGGGGTGAGTGATAGGGCAAAATTATCAATACTCTTCATTAGCAAAAGCAGAGTCACATCTACCAGATTAACGTTTGTCATAATGAGTGCAGTTTTCACCATTGTTTCCCTGCCTCCCTATTGTATCATATGTAGTGTAGAACCAGTAAAATGTAAAATTAAACTGAATCCTAATTAAGAACAAAGAAGTAACTTTCCTCCTGCCCTCTGTACACTGCATTGATACTTTTTTAAGGTCTTTTGAAAACTCTCTTGTGTCCTGGAATGAACCACTTGCTGAATAATAATACCCTTTGCTGACAAATTCTAACGTATCTTTAGAAAGAGTCTATTGCCTTGTCTTTTTCTAAGGTACTTCTATAAAATCCTAAAAGTTCTGAAAACCTACAAGATTGTCTTTGCCTTTGCTTAGCTGTCAGTAAGTAAGAAACTATGAGGATTATTTGAATAATTAATAGGCACACCAGCTGACGCGAAGGGATTTGTCTTGTACCCAATTTCCTATTAACTTGTCACAGTTCTTTTCTTTTTGTGTGTGAAGCTCTTGTCCTTGATGTTATCTGGAGGTGGAGTTTCTTGGCTAAGAAAGAGTTCACTTCTTCAATGGAGAACAGTGGTCCAACAGTCTTTTCCATCATTTATGTCCCTTCATTGTTCTATGACCTCTTCTCTTCCTTCCCTTCAGGTGCCCAAGAAGAAAGGAAGCAGAAGTCTCCCTCGTCCAGCTCGGTGACAGAGTGAACCTATTGTCTCCTGCTGGATCTCTCTCTGAAATTAAGGGATTATAAATGTGCTTCTACCAGGCAGCTGCTGTGTATTTTTATGATGAGTGGGGAATTAATTTCTTATCTGGTGATGGTGGGCTATCCATTTCCTGGAACACCAAGTCTCAGAGAGAGCCTATAATTCTCCCAGACTATAGCGCTCCTAAATCACCTTTGTTTTTCCTTTCTCTCTCTCTCTCTCTCTCTCTCTCTCTCTCTCTCTGACTTTGTGGGAGGCCTTGTATTGAATGTTTTCATCATGATGTTTTATGGTGCATCACATGGGCTTCCAGTGGTCATCCTATTTCTTGTTCCCTAATTCCGAGCACTTCTTTATCCCAAATGTACGAAACATTATTTTATGCAGGATGAGATAGGTGATGTGATAAGAATAGGTGCTCAGCCACAGGGTTAGACTTGGAGAGATTATGGGTTGTACAGGAATGGTTGTCCTCAGTTGGAAGACAACAAACTTTGCATCCTTGACTTTAGGAAGGTCTGCAGAAACTGTAGGTAGTAGTAGTGGTAGGAGAAGGTATAAGGTTGAAGACACAAGACAATAGAGCATTTATTAGTCATGACAAAATCCTCATTTCCCAAAGGACCATCTAAGCCAATTTAGCTTGATTATTTTATTTCACTTTTGTTCCCTTCAGTTTATTCCCACACACATTTTCCCCCTCCCTAAAACCAGAATCATACAAATATTGGAATTAGGACTGGTAGTTTTCAGAGCACTTCTACATAGGCTATGTCACCTGGTTTTCAAAATAGTCCTGCAAGGTAGGCCAGGCTAGCAATATTGTTTGATCACTATAGACATATTTTCTTCATTCTGCTTCCACATTTTGTATTTATAGAGAATGTTAAAACCTAGTGTGCTTTTGAGCCAGACTTTCCATTGTGCTCCTCAAGTGAAGACTTGCCTAAAATCCACGAATGAAAAGCAGAGAAGCTCGGTTTTCTAAACTGTGATGTGCAAATACTTTTAAAAACAACCAACCACCTTTTGGATAGGAGATCATTGTAGATTCACAAGCACTCAAAAGAAAGAAAACACAGACTTCAATGTGCTCTTTACCCAATTTTTCCCAATGAAAAGGTCTTACAAAAGCTACATTTCAATATCACAAGCAGGATTTCGACATTGACATAGTCAATTCATGAGACTCCCTCAGTTTTCTATCTAATAGTCACATTCATTTATCTCTGATTCCTATCTCCTCATTCCTGCCTGGAAACCATGAAGTTTGTCTCAACCCCACCTCAGCAAACCCACTGACGTTGAGTTGATCCCATCTTAGAGCCACTAGTCTACAATTCTACACTATCATTCCAAGAATGTTATACAAATGCAATCATATAGTATGTAACTATTTGGACATTTCATTCATTCAGCTTATTCTCTGAAGATTTACCCATGGTTGGTGTATCAATAGTCTGTTCTTCTTTTTTTTTTTTTTTTTTAACTCAGCAGCATTCTGCAGCACCAATGGACAACAATTTGTTTAACCATTAATCCACTAAAGGACTTCTTGTTTGTTTCTAGTTTGTGTTATTACAAATAAAAGTGCTATAAGTATATGTGTAGGTTTTTATGTGGACATTATATTTTCAATTTCTGAGAGAGATGTCCAAAGAGTACAATTACCAGGTTATATGTTCATGGAAGAATCAATCAAGAGCTGACTTGCATTGGGCAAATCACCTATACAAGACCTCATTATTTATAATAATTTTATTGGGTGCTTGTGCAGCTCTTATCAAAATCTATACATCCATCCATTGTGTCAAGAACATTGGTACATTTTTTGCCATCATTTCCAAAAAAAACATTTTATTTTGACTTGAGACAAGACTTCTTTAGAGTGCCGAAAAGCAAAGAGGTTACTTTGATGACTAAGGTGTGCCTGACACAACAAATCTTGGTATTTTCAGTGACCTCATAGGCATATGAAATTGTGGTGCTGGTGAAGAATATTCAAAGTACCACAGACTGCCAAAAGAATAAACACATCTGTCTTGAAAGAAGTATGATCAGCGTGCTCCTTGATGGCAAGGATGGAGAAATTTTGTCTCATGACCTCTGGCCATGCAGTCAGGAGAGACCAGTGCCTGAATAATGACAGCATGATTGGTTAATTAGAGAGGTATCGAAAAGAGGAAGACTCTTGAGCAGATGATTGATTCAGTGGCTGCAAAAATGAGCTTGAGCACAGGAACAATTGAGAGGATGGTGCAGAACCAGGCAGAGTTTCATTCTATTGCATACCAGGTCACTATGTGCACCTATCAGCAGCAGCAACAATGGCAACAAGATAGTAGTTGGATGTTTCAACATGGTAGTCAGATGTCTAGTTCTTTATTTTTTAAGGAAGTGCCCAATTGTTTCACAAAGTTGTAGTACTATTTTATAACCCCATTAGCAATGCATGAGTGATCTAATTTTTCCACATCTTCACTAGTCTTTGGTGTTGCCATTATTTTAAATTTTAGTCGTTCTGATAACTATGAAATGGTATATCATTATGGCTTCATTATGCATTTCTCTAGTGGTTAATGACGTTGAACATCTTTTCATGTGTTTATTTGCCATCTGTGTGTCCTCTTAGAAGAAATGCATCTTTATGACTTTTGCTTATTATATATTTATTGTTTTTCAAAGTAGGGAGTTCCTTATGTATACATGCAGATATATAGATGATAGATAGATAGATAGACAGATGCTGGGTCAGTTGATTTCTCACATATTTTCCTCATGTTTACCTTGCTCTTTATCTCAAATAAAAGTTGAAGAACAAAGTCTTAATTTTCATGACATTTAATTGACTGCCTTTTCCTTGTCTTATCATGTCTGTGGTGTCAAGTATAAGAATTTTTTGCCTAGCTTTTGGTCCCAGAGATTCTCTTTTATGCACTTTTTAAAACTTATATTTTGGTCTGAAATAGATTTTGAGTTACTTTTGTGTAACCTGTGAGACTTTCATTCAGTTTCATTGTTGTTCTTTTGTTTTATTTTTCTCTATGATTGTCCAATTATTCCAATATCATTTGTTGAGAACGATGTCATTCCTCCATTTAATTGATTTTGTATTTTGGTCATGAATCAGTTGGACATATTCCTATTAACCTATTTGTAGAATCTTCTTTTCTCTTCCATTGACATATGTGTCTGTTCTTTGTTAATGATTTTCATGATCCTCAGTCTTAAAATCAGATAAAGTTGTCACCTCTGACATCTTTATTTAAAATTACTTTTTCAGTATCTTAGTTCTTCTCTTGTCTTTCTCAACAAATTTTATAGTAATTTGGTACATAACAAGATTTCGATAAAATTTATAGTCGATTTGTATACTAATTTAGTGAGAATTACAGAGGGTTGAGCTACAAAGAGAACACAACAAAATAGCAAGGGGAGCAAAGTCCTTGAGGATTCCCCCCAAATAGACTTCTGACTAGGGGATGGGGGTACGGGGGTGTAGTACTTGGTACCTCATCAGACCTGCTTTGATGACATTCATGAAAGTCAACAGATAGACCTACTACTATTTGTAGGCTTTTAAAAAAATGTTGATGTATTTTTAGAAGCATATTTATGTAAGCTGGATAGACAATCAAAAGGAGAAAGCAATGGGACCAATGGTTCCTTGGGTGGGGGTGGGGGCATGAGAGAGGAGCAGGGGGAGAAAGAGATCAGGAGACCAACGAACTCAGGGACAGGAAATAACAGGGATCTGATTTTTACAGCAAGGAGGGTTTAGAAAACCTGGTGGGGTTTGATCAATTGCTATGTAGATGAAAGAAATTACTGAGCATCAAAGAGAGGGTGAAATGGTAGTGAGGCAGGTGGAAAGTAAAAGGAAATCGAGGCAAGAGCTATATAGAGATATATAAATATAGGTATGTATAAAAGTATAAAAGTAAATATACTAATATGTAAGCAAAGGGTATTGGCCTATGAATATATTTTATATGTTAAAGTATTAACATGGCAGACAGACTTTGGGTTTCTACTTAAGTCTTCCCTCAACATAAGGACACATTTTTCTAATAACCTTCTTGACACCATCTCTGAAGATAAATGGGTGCATAAGCAAACATGGTGAAGAAAGCTGATGGTTCCCAGGTATTAAAAGATATAGCTCCAGGGGTCTTAAAGACTTGAAGTTAAACACGCAGCCATATGCAGCAGGGAAGCAACAAAATCCACGTGGAAGAAACACACCAGCCTGTGTGATCAGGAGATGTCAATGGGATCAGCTATAAGATATATTAAGATCAAATCAATGTGAGGGAGAGCAGTCGCAGTAGAGACCCAAAGTCTATCTGTAGACAGTTGGACATCCCCTCACAGAACAGTCACACCAAAGGGATGATACAACCAAGGTACAGTTTAGCACTGACAAAACACACAACATTCTTCTGGTTCTTCATTGCTTCTTTCCCTCCACTATCATAATCTCACAAATCCTGCTGGACCAAGTATATGCATTGCCACAGATAAAAAACTTTTGACACACAGAAGCCAGGACAGAACTCGCCGTCCCCCCTAACAGTAATGGGAATAACTAGGGGCGGGGGGGTTAGGGGTGGGCAGAGACGGGGGAACCAATCACAATGATGAATGTATAACCGCTACTCCAGGGGACAAATAACACAAACATGGGTGAAGAGAGACAGCACATGATGTAATATAGGAAATAGTAGTAGTAATAATGATAATAATATATGCTATCAAGGTTTCATGAGGGTGGGAGGGTGGGTGAGGGAAGGGCAAAAGAGTGCCTGATAACAAGGGCTGAAGTAGAAAGAGAATGTTTTGAAAATGATGATGGCAACATATATACAAATTTGCTTGATTTGATTGGTTTATGGAGTATTATAATATCTATAAGAGCCCCCAATAAAATGAATTAAATTTTAAAACAGAAAGAAAGAATTTAGGGAGAGTTGACATATTTTCTGTTGAATTCTTGGAGAATTGGCATATTTTCTATGTTGAGTTCTCCAACCCATGAATTGTGTCATCACAATTTTCCACTTATTTAACTCTTCCTTGGTTTCTTTACTTAAATAAAAACAAAACAAAACTGTCATGGTAAGTAGAATGAAAGTTTACAGCAAGTTGGGAGTTCCTTACATATCCATATGGATAGATGATAGATAGATAGATACTGATTCATCTGGTTTCTGATTTCATTTAATAATCCATATGCATTTTGCTTTGTAACATTGATTGCCAGCAACCCCAGTGATTGCTGTCCTTTTGGTATTGGCAGCTCATTATCTTAAGGAAACATATTTTCGCGCTGAGCCCCGGTGGCGTAGTGGTTGTACGCGGGACTGCGGCCCACTGGGACAGAGATTCAATTCCAGCAGTGGGGCTGGGCCTTCTACTCCCACCACCAGAGAGCAGTGATGCCCGCTCCCCCCGCCAAAAAAAAGGAAACATATTTTCCTAGTGTTACTGTTCATATGACATCATTTATTATTTGGCTGGAAGTTGCACCCTAACAGTGAGTTCAGTTCTAAGCTTAAAGGATATGTAATGACCAAAATCTCGGGGTTCCTCCAGCAGTCTTCTTTAGGATCTTGAGTTTTGCTTCAATTTTTCTCCCACTCAAGTCAAGACCTTCTACTATGATCTCAGTTAGCAGTGGTAGCTGGGCACTGGCAATTTCTAGCCTGAGGTTCATGAATCTGCGGTTTATGTAGTCTGTTAGTCAATATTCCTTGGATCTTTAGGTTTTATCATTTTTCTTTGCTCTGAATGGGGAGAGACCAATAATTACCTTAGATGGCACACACAAACTTGTAAAGCCCCCCTGTCACCGGTCACTGAAGGGATGCAAAACACTGCTTGACTAGATTTATAAGCGTTCCTAAGCAACAAATTCTATTTATTTTTTTCTAGATTTACCCATAAATTTCGAGTGATTATAAATTATATTGTATTTTAAATTTCAATGTCTCCATGCTCCTTTCTAGTATATCAAAAATATAATTAATTTTGTATACTTGCCTCTATTCTCAGTCTTTGCTGAATTCATTTAACAGTTCTATGAATTTAATTTTTTTGGATTGTATATTTACTCGAATTTTCTATGCAAATAATCATGTCATTTGCCAACAGGGACTATTATATTTCTTCCTTTCTGACTGGTACGCCTTTTATTTCCCTTTCCTTCTTTGTTGAGCTTACTTAAACTTCCAGGTCTCTGTTCAGCCATCTCAGGGTGCTATGAGTTCTGTAGAAACCGAGAACCTCATTGAGACATGTGGGTTGGCACATGTGGTCCACACGAACTTCACTGGCTAACTTTCAGAAACAGCTCCCCAGACCTGTCTTCCTCCTTTGCCACAGCCCTGAAGCTCTGCTGAAAGTGGATAATCCTATCGGTCTTTAAAGGACTGGTGGACTGTTCTCAGCATCACAACAACACGCAAGTCATCACAGCACAACTGACACAGGCTGGGACTTGGACATGGAGTCTTGTGAAAAGTTTTTACAATGTAGGGATGTTTCTACACTCCTATCTAAAGAAAGCACATCTTCTTTCCTAAAATACATTTTACTGGTTGAAAAGCTATCACTATGAAGTCTGCCAAAGCATAAGACAAAATATGGATGATGACAGAAGCCACAAGCTGTTTTATCTCACACTGAACGGTGCATTTCAGAAACAGCTGTAAAATAGATAGAGGAGCACACAATTGAGAGTCTTTTTTAGGCCTTTAACAAATATTTGGGCCACGGATGCTGTTATGGAAACTGCCAGTGATCAAAGCACCAGTAGAGGTAAATCCTGGTTAATAAATCCTGCCATTTTTATCAATGAAGTAGAACGTACTTTCAATAAGTGGCAGATGATGGAGGACCCACCCCAGAACTTTCTCTTCAATACCCGGGCTTTGTGGCCTGGTCAAACCCCAACCTAAGTCTGGAATCATTTCTGTTCTCCTCCGCCAATGGTAAACAAGCAAAGCAAATTCAAGTACAACTCAACAGACCGTACCTCAAAAATAGCAAGTGTTGCTGAGCAGATTAATAGGGAGAGTGCTAAGGTGAAAAGTGCAGACAGAGCAATACAGGTGGAAACCTTAATAATTGAGCCTATGCTGGCTCTGAATGCTTATAAAGGGTACTTTGGGGACAGTGTTTTATAAGGCGACACAATTGCCTGAATCAGCTAGATGGACTCTCTTAGCTGAGTTGGGGGGTTCCGGAAAGGTTTGAGCACCAAAATCGGGTGCATTAGTCACTGTGAGAAGGCTTAATTAAAAGAAGAATAAAATTCATATACTGTAACCTTATGTAAGAAAAATGTTTTGCTTTGTTTTTTAAAACTATAATTCTAATGACACCTGTATCATTACAGCTAAGAAGAATTTAGAATCTAATTACCTCCAGGGTGTTTACATATGTTATCACAGAAGCTTGGGAAGCACATCAAGGGAGACCTGCGCACTTTTTATTTAACCTGCCATCACTCTCATCTTTCGGGTCCCTCGGATGCAAATGCATTATGGAGGAACTCGATTTACACAGATGTATTTCTGAAAACCAGATGTGCTATGTGAAGATTAAATTGGTGTGCATCAAATTATGCTTCATATCCTAGAGGAGCTTATTATTTAAGTATCTGTAATCTTTGCTATGACTTAAAGGATTGGACTTTATTGCCCAACTGGCTAGTTCCACTGTGTTGTTAATGTCTATATTTTCATCAGGGTCACGTTCAGCTAGACTGCTGGGGCAAAAAAAAAAAAAAGCAGCCATGATTTACTAGAACAGAGGCAATATTTCTTCCTCTCATCAGAGTCTGATGTAGATTGAATATTGTTCCTGCTTCACTGTCTTCCAAAGACCCAATCACTCAAGGCCCAGATGGTTCTTTCTTTGTCACACATGACCTCAGATGTATGCATGGAGACTAGGGAAGTAGTAAGCTGAGTGTCCAGAAAAATGCATACAGCTTTGTGAACACAGTCTGTCATCCTAGTATTTATCACTGTGAATTGCTTCTTTGTGTTGTGGAGCCATAGGACAATTCATGAAACTTTATGGAATAACCAGTCAAATTTGAGAGTTCTTGGTACATTGCTGTTTTTGTAATTGTCCTTAGTTATATTGTTAGCTAGGCACAAGCAGACATAAGGGGAAAAGAAGGTGACAATGGAAAAAATCTTAAAAGAAAAAGAGTTGGAGGCACCCTTTCTCCATACCTCTCCAGCACAAAGGAAGATGAAGGGCAAATAAGACACATATCCTTATCAATGGAGGAGAGGAGATGTGGGTGGGGAAAGACAAGATGCTTATGCCCTCATGATGGTTGCAAAGACTCTTGGTTTCAGGCCTGGGGGCAAAGGCACAGTATAAGTTCCAGGCATGCTGATGTGCACGTACCTGGAAAGGGGAGGTATATAAAGAAATCCAGCCACTAGCAGAAGACCAGCTGGAAAACAAGCTGATAGTGGAATATCTGTGTTTAGCAGAATGAGGGAAGCATCCTCACGACACATTATACCACAGTCTCAGACTAGCCAGGAGCGCTATGGGTTCCACACCAAAGTATGCCTTCAATAGACAGAATCCTTGAGCTAACATCTTTTCTTTGACTCTGGTCTGAGTGTTGTCCTTTGCTTGACCTCTTCGGTCCTTTGGGGCAAGAACCAAGAGAAGGAATAATCTAAAACCTTCAGTCTTATCCTGATAGCACTGTCATTAAATATCCTGTAATTTTTTGTATACAAATATCACTCTTCATTAAAATAATGATAAAGGCAATCTCTTTGAAGAATTCATTTATTGGTTATCAGAATCCGGCACCAGGGGCAGAAAGGGCCTTAGGAACCCCTGACACAGTGGAGCATCCTCATGTAAGGTCATTAGTCAGAGAGATTGTGCTTTCTGTCTGCCTATACTTCATAGTAACCTCCGACTCTGATTGTCCTGCTGATTTGTGCTTAGCCTGGATACTCATGACTTGGTCTCAGGTATCAGCACAGAGTCCTAATATCTGAATTCCCTCCACCGTGTCAGTTGGTAATTTGTTTATATGCCATCCCCCTATGCATCTACATTTTGTAAAGCCTGTTTAAGGACATCCCTTCAGCAATTTCTTCTCCCTCCAACCACCACTATTCCCTTTCAATTGACCATTCTTCTTGGTATCATAACAGTCCATTCCTTCTTCCATTTCAGAAAAAAAGAAACAAAAAAGAAACACATAACACAAGCAAAGAAGCACATAAAATAAGAAAGGCAAAATAAGGGAGAATCTTCCTTGACCCCCCAAACCCCCATTCTCATTCTAGTTGCTTCTGTAATTTTCCTTCCCTGCCCTGTAAATGATCTTAAATGTATAGCCTTTATTGAACATTAAAAATTTTTTTGCATCCCATTATCACCAGAATATATAATATTCAGGCTTTTCTTGAACTAGTTCACTGAAACTGCTCTTGTCAAGGTCTCCCTTGGTTTCTAGGTTGCTAGATCTAAAGGTCACTCCCAGTCTTTGTATTATTGGAAATCTCAGCAGTACTTGACACACCTGAGCACTCTCACCTCTATGAAAGCCTTTTGCCTCCTGGTTTCTAAGACACTACACTTGCCTAGTTTTCCTCCCACCTTTCTGGAAGCTCTTTCTCAATCCATTTTGTGGATTTCTCCTCTTTTTCTCATTTTCTAGTACTCAGCTCTTCAACCTCTTCTTTTGTCATCTATAGTCATGTTATAGGTGAGCTAGTCTAGATTCATGGATTTATGTAATATCTCTGTGTTAATGATGCCTAAATCCACATATCAGCCTGGGCGTCTTCCTTGAGTTAGACCTATCTATGTACTACCTGCCTGTAATTTACATCATGGTTGTCTGCCATGATCCATGAGCTCAAATTTAACATTATTTAAAGCTACCAGTTTCTCTTTTCAGTTTCAGTTAATACATGTTCATTTAAAAATGTTCTTTGAGCTGAGCCCTGGTGGTGTAATGGTTGAGTGTGGGACTGCGGCGCACTGGCTTGGCGGTTCAAATCCAGCAGCAGCTCTCCAGGAGCAAGGCTGGGCCTCCTCCTCCCATCAAAGGGCAGTGATGCCCCCCAAAAAACAAATAAAAATGTTCTTTGATTAAAAATGTAAAAAGCCTGATATACACCCTCAACTCTTTTTTTCTCCTACTATCTCATTTCATCCACCAGAATATCTTGAGGAATTCATCTAAAATTTGACTGCTTGTAAGCAACCTCTAACCTACCTATCTCACTCCATGAGTTATCTCACAGATGTCACACTTCTCCCTGTGCCATCTTCCCCTGCAGCCTATTCTTATCTAAACCTGCAGAGGGATATATGAAAATATAAATCAGATCATGTCACTTTTCTTCTTATTACACTCCATTGGTTTCTACCTCCTCAGACGAAAACCCAATGTCCTCATACTTCCCACAAAGTTCTGAGTCATCAGACTCCTTGTTATCTTTCTTGTCACTTTTGTTTTGTTTCCAGCCCTTCAACTCCATTGCCTCCTGTTTCCTGGAACCTATCAGGGAGTCTTCCCTGCTAGGTCTTGGACCTGCTATTTCCTCTGCCCAGGATGCTATCTTTCCAGCCAGTCATCAGCCTCAGGTATCCACTCCCTGCATATCTTGACTGTAATGCCAATATGCCCCTAAAGTCTTCCCTGATCCCCATCCCTAGATTCTAACTCTGACATATATCTGTCTATTGTGATTTTCTTTTTCCTTTTATATCACTATGACTATTAAACATGCCATATGGTTTTAAACTCATTTTATTTTAGTTTCTCTTTCTCACTAGAATGGAAGTAAGAGATTTGACTGACTTATTTATCATAGTATCCTTTGTGACTAAAACAGTGGTATTTTTGATTGGAAGAATGGGTCAATGACATGATAATGTTGACAATGTTCATTTGAAATTCTACCAGTTCATACTTCCCCAAAGAAATAATGCCAAACAGAGTAGGCAAGTCTTGTCATAACCCTAAGAAGAACTTCCCAACCTCAGAGTAGGTAAGTTCTATAATAGCTCAATGATGCCTATTTAAGCCTAATTATGTCCATTTGTTCTAAATTTGTCTAACTTCTACAATGTGCCTGAAAGTGACCACATTAGCTGTGGCATCAGACAAGACCTCCTAGCTAGCTTTTACCTATGAGAGACAATTGATGGAAAAACCAGGTGGTGAGGACTCTCAAAGAGGAATTGCAGAGTTTAATGTGAAATTCAGAGAGGAAGGGACAATGGTTTGAGAATTGGAGTAATTTACAGAAGAGGTGACATTTGGGCTGGGTCCATAAAATGAATGAAAATTTGTCACAGGGAAAAGGGGAGGACATATTAACAGGCAGAAAGAGATAATAAAGGAGATGGCACATTGTATAAAAGGATATGGCAAGTTCATGGGAAGGAGAACACATTTTCTGTGATTGGCATCTTGGTGAGAGAGGCAGTTGAATATGTTTGTGAAAAATGCTCCGAGGCATGTTAGAAATTTGAGGTTTCTTTTCTAGGTGCCAAGAAAGGGTTTTCAATCGAATGAAGACTGGTGAAGAAGTAAAAGCTCATTTCTGCTCCTAAAACTTTTCTTAAAGCTTTGTGGTTAAAGGTGTGAATCAATTCTAGTTCTGAAATTGTCCTTGGTTTTCAGGCAATTCAAGAATTGTCTGAACGGCTCCTAAGTCTAGGTGATTATTAGCTTCTAAAATCTTCATATTCTTAATTCACTGCGAAAAATAATATGCCCATCTCCATTTCAGGCTTATAACATCTGATCTCAGGAAGCACAAATTGGCACTTAATAAAGTTTTGCTTTAGCATTACCTCCATAAATTCATGGGCTAAATATTGTCATGTTGTCTTTTCGACTGTGACATGCCTGTCCTCTCAGCTATGCAGTAAAACGAAACTTCATTTTGGAAATGAGACTAAGGATCAAATGAGGCAGAAAAGGTTTACTTTTCAAACATTCAGGTCTCAGAGACCTGGGAGAGGTTACTAAGGCAAAGGGAAGGAGGAGGGAGGGGGAGAGAGAGAGAGAGAGAGAGAGAGAGAGAGAATATGAATGAGAATAAAGATTCAAAATTATCTTGTGCTTGAATCTTAAATGCTGAATCCATACTAAGGAAAAACAGTAAATATTGAAAAAGTAGACATTCTGAATATAGGTTCAAAACTTTAACTAGCTCAGGTGAGACTGGGGAAACCTGAGTTGGTAGCCAATAGTGAGGGGGGTTTGGGTGCCTTCTTGAACTACATCAGAAGTCATGGATTTAGTTCAGTGAGTCACATTTTCAATACAGTTACAATACAGTTCAATCAAAATGTAAAGAGGTCTGAACATGGTTTATATGAAGAAGTGTCTGAATTATTATGGTTGGGTAGCTGGGAAGAGAGAAGATTAAGAAGAAACTTGATAAATGTCTTCAAATATTGTCAGTAGGTCAAGGAAGGGAAAGACTCCAGTTTGGGGGTGGGGGGGTCACAACAAGTACTTTTAAGACGCTAAGTGGGGAGTAGCCCTGGTACTCTGTACCAAATAAGCCCACCAAGTTTGAGGCACACCCTAAAGACCCAGGTCAAGTTCTATAGTCACTGGGCATTGAATCCTGAATCTTTAAGGCCCACGGCACATACCACAGGCCACGCCAGAGAGATATGATGCAGAAACCTCACTAGGTGAACTGGAGTCTACCTCAAACACACCTGTAAGTTGAGGGTTTAAGATTGAAAATTCATGGTATTTGAAGAAGCAGAAGACTGTTATAAGAAGAGTATGGAACTGTTGGTAGGTGGACCATCATTGACTTACAACATCAATGCTCTATATGCTGTATTATGATATTTATTATTTTGGCAAACCTGTGACTGACATTGTCAGTGGATTTTATTATAAAATTTACCTGACAACCAATTCCCATTGAAATTGCAAATAGTATTCAACCGAAAAAGGATTTATTCTGCACATGTCAATGATTTGGGTATTGTGATATGTAGGTCTTTTGATATATAGTTAGTCTACATTGACCCAAGAGTCCTCCTTTAACAAGAAGAAGCACACCAACATCAGTGACCCAAAGATTATAAATCACATAACCCAAAGCCTAATAGTATCAAAGCCTAAATAGTGAAGTTGTGGTTGGCAGAAAGTTATGGATGACAGTGGAAGTCCAGGATACCTTTGTGAGATCCACATAGGAAGTAAGCCTCTGGTGATTTCCCTGTATCTATCATAGCGGGATGGGAAGAAATTACTTACCAAACAGAGAGCATTGTGAGATAAGTATAGGAGATCAAAATGATAAACATAGCTTGAATGGTTAAGACCTTGTCAGTTAACACCCAACCCCCAACTCTGACACATGTTGAGCTTGATCTGGTTTTCAAAATTTTCTGTGGTTTTTTCCCCCCTTCATATTAAGGTGTATTTTGTTATTGGGTGTAACCCTCTTGAATTGTTAAATATATTGTTTGGTATATGGAACTCAGGATTGACGAACCTGTTGAAACAGCAAGTAGAATAATGGTTCCTGGGGGGTCAATAGGGAGAGGTGAGGGTGTATAAAAGGGTACTAATATGAAGGAGTTCAAGAAGGAAGGAAGCAATTGTACGACACTGTTTGATGTGATGATATCTGTGTTAGCTCTCTATAATATGCTTTTTTTAAAAAAAAATTTAGTCCTCAAGATAAATACAAAGAGGTGCTCTATCAACTGGATCCCAGTAATGAATAAGGCACCTGTTAGGGCAGTGAGTGAGGTTCCTGTCATCTGATATATTCAAACTAAGGTTTGGTGACTGTGAAGATGCTATGGAAATGTTTCTTCCTTTGATTGGACAGTTTAACTAGCTGCTTTCTAAGATTCCTTTAAATTCTAAGAGGTTCTCAGTCCAAAGGGCAAGCTATTAAATCTTTACACTCCATTTGTTGTTACAAATGCCATTTCAGATTATATTCTTTATCCAAGGTCATTTACCATAACCCGTTATATAAATCAATAGATGAGATGATTTTAGCTGTTCTCAGCTGATCTAACAATATTTCAATTCTAAACATAGAATACACATTAGATTTGGTTCACAGATCAAGGAGTTTTAGAGCTATGAGCTACGAGGCCTTTAGAGATTGTCCCTTATTGTACATACAGAAATGACCAATCTGAGGTTCAAAGGCACTGTGTCTGTGTCTGCTCCTGCCTTACATACTGCTTTCCAGGGGCAGGTGAAATATCTTGCCCCTACAAGCTCATATTTGTTCATCCTTCAGCCAATAGGAAGTAGGACTGGATACTTAACAGTGGTCTTTAGCTTCCTTTTAGTAAGGTGTACAATCATATGTCAAGTAATGATAGCGATAGCTATAATGTATCAAGCACCAATGCCTTACTAAGCACTGCTGTGGGTGTTTAAAAACACATGAACCAACTCTGTGACAGCAACATTTGTTGTTCTCATTGTTGTCACTGAGTCAGCTGAGCGTCAAGGCAACCTTGTGTCACCCAGGACAAAGTGTTGCCCTGTCTCACACCCTCTCCATGAGTGGTAGCATGTCTGAGGCCCTCATTGTGTCCATTGTGCCAATCCAACTCATTGGGTGTCCTTTCTTTTCTCTGACCCTTTACTTTAGCAACCATGAGGGTCATTCCTGAAGATCTGTCCAAAATGAAGGGGTTAAAGTTGTGTCATCCTTATCTCTAAGGAACATTCCAGTTGTATTTCTTTGAAGGAGAGCAACATGATTACTCTTACTTTTTTTTATGAAGGTAATGATACTTAGAGAAATTAGGCTGACTACCTGCCAAAGGTCATATTCAGATTCAGGTCTGGAGAGGTCTTACCTTTGAAACTTGATATGTCTCTTCCTGCATTATCTCCATATGCAGGTTCAAGTATTTATCTGTCATGAAACATTTGAAAAAATATTTACTTTGGGCCATTTGGTCTGTTCTATTCTTTTTTGGTTGTTGTTCTAGTCTTCATAGACACTGAATTATGCATATGCTGGAAGTCCTTTGTCTTCATATTTTATCTCGAATACTTTTTATAAAAGAATTAAGTTTAGTTATATTTAGAAATTATTTAAAACAGTTTAATTTATTTTCTGTATATGCAAAAGAACATGTGAAAATTATAAACCATTATAATAAACATCAATATCTATATCACTTGATTTAAACAAAAGGAAATATTTAACAATATGTAAAATTTGCTCCCTCAACTCCACTCTCTTTCTACCAGCAAGAGGTAGCCATAAAACTGGATTTTTTTCTTTCAAGTTCCTTGTTTATTTATGTTGATTGACATATATGTATTTCTAAAATGAGTCCTGGTGGTGCAGTGGTGTTGGAATGCCAACTCTGACAGTGGATTATCATAAGCTTAACCAGGTGGTGACTCCAATTGCAGCTGCTGTTACAGATATTATTTCATTGCTTGAGCAACTTAGTACTTCTCCTGGTAGTTGGGATGCAGCTATTGATCTGGCCAATTCCTTCTTCTCAGTACCAGTTGTGTTAGTCCGGGTAGACTAGAGAAACAAACTCATAAACATGCATATGGATACAAGGGAAAGGTTTATATACAAGAGGAATGGAACATTGAGAAAGCATCCCAAGGTCATAAATCCAATATTAGCCCATGTGTCCGATACCAGTCCATAAAGTCTCTCTCTAACTCGTGAAGCATGTGCAGTTGAAACATCCTGGCACTGGCAGGGGTCCCTTCATGGCTCCTCGCTTCCAGGGCTCAGAGTCCATAAGCAGAATCCAGTGGTGGTAGAAGCAACTCAGCGCTGGCAGGGGTCTCCACGTGGCTTCTCCAGCTTCAGAGGTCTGGTTCCATCAGGGTAAGGCCGTGTGGCTCATCCTCCAGCTACTCCAGTTCCTTGGACGCTGCCATCTTGTCTTGTCAGTAGTTCATTGTCTCGGAGACTGACTCTCAGAGACTGAGAGTTAAGTCTCTCTTCTCCAATTGGGAAATACTGTGAGACTTCCCAGAATTCTTAGGAGAAAGCCATGCCCACACAGAGGTCTCATAGGTTACTCATCGGCTATCTCCAGATTAACAGGCTTGATTCCACCCCTACATCCCAATCATGAAATTGACATCACGAATACATGACCGCCACACCAGTCATGAAGGATCATCAGAAGCAGTTTGCCTTCAGCTGGCAGGGTCAACAATACACTTAAACAACTCTCCCCCAGAAGTATATCAAGTCTTCTGCCCTGTGCCATAATTTAGTCCGTAAGGACCTTGATCGCTTGTCTATTCCACAAAATGTCACACTATTCCATTATATTGATGATATTATGCTGATTGGACCCACTAAGGAGGATATATCAAAGACTTTAGATTCATTAGTACAGCATCTGCATGCAAGAGGTTGGGAAATTAACCCAAAAAAGATTCAAGCACCTTCCACCCCGGTAAAATTTCTAGGGGTCCAGTGGTGTGGAGTATGTCGAGATATTTCCACTAAAGTGAAGAAAAAGCTATTGCATCTGCCCCTCTCCACCTAACAATGAAACAGGAGCACAACACCTAGTGGACCTCTCTGAATGGGTCAAGAAAGTAAAGGTAATTGTGACTCAGGTGAATGCTCAGTGAAGGGGTTGCCTCTGAAGAGGAGGACTTTAACAATCAAGTGAATAAGACGACACACACTGTGGAGACTGGTCCTCCTCTTTCCTCTGCCACTCCGGTTATCACCCAATGGAAACATGAATAAAGTGGACATGGTGGCACGGAGGGGGTTATGCATGGGCACAGCAAGATGAACTTCCACTCACCAAGGCTACTACTGCTCAGTGCCCCATTTGTCAGCAGCAGAAACCAACGTAAGTCCAAGATATGGGACCATTCCTCAGGGAGGTCAACCAGCAAATTGGTGGCAAGTTGATCACATAGGACCACTCCCATCATGGAGGGGGCAGCATTTTGTTCTAACTGGGATAGACACTTTTTGGGATATGAATTTGCCTTTCTGACATTGCAAAGCTTCTGCCTACACCACCATTCGTGGACTTACAGAATGCCTCATCCACCGGCAAGGAATCTTGCATACCATTGCTTCAGACCAAGGAACTCACTTCACAGCTAATTCAGTGCTGCAATGGGGCCATGTCCATGGAATCCCCTGGTCATATCATGTTTCTCATCATCTGAAGCATCTGGCTTGATAGAATGATGAAATGGGCTCCTAAAGACACAACTGCAGCAAAAACTATGTGGAAACAAGCATTTTTAAATTATTGATATCATATATTTTGTGATGGTAGTATTCTGCAATCCACAGAAGAAGTTCTTTTTTGTCCGTAAGGGTTGCTCTTGTGTAAGAAGTGACTTGGTGATGGGTGAGTAGGTAAGTATTCAATTTCTTTTTGAGTCAAATTTGGTGAGTTGTATTTATCTAAAAAGTTTTGAGGCCATTTAAAAAATATTGGTGTGAACCTGGTGGTAATAGTCTGTACCCTTTACCTTTTTGCTAGACAAGTAGATGTGTTTTCCTGCCCATTCCTCCTGTTTTCTTCATTTCAAATATTACTTATTGCTGTCTTTTCACCTTTTTTCTTTGTCATTATTTTGAATTTTATTTTGTATATATTTTTATAAAGGAAATATACTTATTTACATGTTTAATATGCAGAAGATAGGAAAAGATGCACAATGGAAAATATCTTTCATTTTTGCTTTCTTGCTGCTTAGTTGCTCTCTAACTAATAGCCAATGCTATAAATTTCTTGTATGTCCTTTCTGATCAGGATGCCAGTATATACATAAATGTAAGTACCAGTGTGCTTCAAAAAGTTCATGGAGAAATTCTTTACTTTTTGATTCCATTTTCCCATAACATATTTACAAAGGTAAATTGGCTTGTGTTTTCACAAATGGTAACACAATATCCATGCTATTATTCTCCTAACCTCTTGCACTTAAAGTATGTACCAGAGGATGTTTTCCATATCAGGATATAATTAATTTCTTCTTCTTCTCCTTCTTCTTCTCCTCCTCCTCCTCCTCCTCCTCCTCCTTCTTCTTCTTCTTCTTCTTCTTCTTCTTCCTCCTCCTCCTCCTCCTCCTTCTCTTCTTCCTCTTCCTCCTCCTCTTGCTCATCTTCTTTGGATTTCTAATATAACTCTGTATGGATGTGTAAAGTTTATTTAGTATAAAGTTTATTTGACCAATTTATTAACTAGGAATAAGCTTTGAACTCACTGATATCACACCAGTTTGGACACAAACAGACTCTATGAAGATTTTCCAAAACTGTAAATCTTTAAAGGGGCAGGCACCTTGATCTTTCTCCAGCTGGTAGGTTTGAATCATTGGTCTTCAGATTAACAGTAAATGTGTTCCCACAGTGCCACCAGGTTTCTCTATCACGATACAGTCACATATCTAATCTTTTGCTGCAGCAAATCACTTTTTGTCTGAAGAGTGGCTTTGAGAGTCAAAATGGAATCTCAATGGCAATAGGTTTGGTGTTAAGTTTATAGATATATCTGTAGGATAAATGCCTAGAAGCAAAGTTATTGGGTCAAATAGTATGGACATTGATGTATATTTTAGGGAATTTATTTTATTTTTATTCATTTTTGTGTAGACTAAGAATTTTGTTGTTGTTAGTTTCCATCAAGGCATCTCTAAGTGCCAATGACCCCATCTGTGTAGAGTGAAATGATTCCGTAGAGTTTCAAGGCTGTTCACTTTCAAAAGGAAATGACCAAGTCTCTATTCAGAGGCACCTCTAGACACGTTTGAAGTGCCAAAGCTTTGACTAATAGTTAATCAAGTGCCTAACTGTGTTACACAGGGACTCTAGACTATTTGTATATATGTTATAACATTTCAAAATAACAAGCTAATGAACTATGAGAAAAATAAAACTTCCTCACACCACTTTCACCAAGTTCCTCTTCACAGACTGATTCAGTTTCAGGTTCAAT
This sequence comes from Nesogale talazaci, assembly GCA_004026705.1. Lineage (NCBI taxonomy): Eukaryota > Metazoa > Chordata > Mammalia > Afrosoricida > Tenrecidae > Nesogale > Nesogale talazaci. Next base: position 25,944 of record PVJH01014887.1, on the reverse strand, counting down.
CACCTATTTTCCCTGTGTAATTGTTATGATAGTTTTTCTGGAAGTATCCTCCCTCCCTTGGGAATAGTAGGAAGACTTTGAACAAGATGGAATAATACAGTTGTGGCAATAATGAGGTCAAGCAGAAAGATCAATTGTGATGATGGGATCCAACTTTGAGATGTTTGGCTTTGTTGTATGTAAGGTGTCTATAGGTTGGAGCAGAATCAATGGCACCTAACGACAATGAAATGAATTTGGATCATCACTCTGACAACTATGTGAAAAGTGGATTCGATGGAGAAAGCCTAATGCAGTGGTGTCATGACCCCTTTGGGCCTCAAATGACCCTTTGCAGGGGTTGCCTCAGACCATCGTAAAACACATATTTCCAATGGTTGGGGATCACCACAATATGAAGAACTATATTCAAGTGTTATACCTTTAGGAAATTTGGGAACCACTGGCCTGAAAGCAAGTAAAATGATTTCTTTACTGTTATTGCTAATTGTGACATTAAGTCAGTTCCTACCCTGCACCATCCTCACAGCCATTCCTTTTGACCATTGTTGCAGCTACTGTGTCCCTCCGTGTCATTGAGGACCTTCCTCTCCATTGATTCTGCTCCTCTTTACCCAACATGATGTCCTTCTCCATGACTGGTTTCTCCTGACAAGATGTCCAAAGTATGTAAGACAAAATCTTGCCATTCTTACTTTTAAGGAGCACTGTGGCTATATTTCTTCCTTTAAATATATTTACTTATTTATTATTATTTTGGCCATACTTCCTACAAGAAAATTGGTTTATTCCTTTGGTAGTTCATGGTACTTTCAATAGTCTGCCCTAGCATCACAATTCATATCCTTCAATTGTTTCTTGGTATTCCTTATTCAATGCCCAACTCTCACAGGCATAGGAGGTAACTGGAAAAATACTGTGGCTTGGGTCAGGAGCAGCTTAGGCCGCAAAGTAAAAATCCTTCATTTTCAATACTCTAAAGAGGTCTAGAGCAACAGATCTACCTAAGGCAATGTGGCTCTTGATCCCCTAGTGTCTTGGAATCTGAGTGCTGTTTCCATGATTGTGTTTCCATGTTTCCATGTATTGATTGTGGACCCATGCAAGATAAAATCCTTGACAACTTCAACTTCTTTACATTTATCCTGATGTTGTAAGGATTTGGGTCTTCTTTACATAGAGTTATGATTCATACTCGACTGCAATTCCTTCATCAGCAAATACCTCAAGTCTTCCACACTTGCAAAAAGCAAGGTTTTATCATTTGCATATCATAATTCGCTACTAAGCCTTCCTTCAATCCTGATGCCACATTCTTCTGCATTTAATACAGCTTCTCTGATTATTTGCTCAGCATCGAGATTGAGCAAGTTTGGTGAGAGGATGCAACTTTGACTCATATCTTTCCTGATTTTAAACCGTGCAATATTTCTTTGTTCTGTTTGCACAACTGCCCCGTAATCCATGTATAAATTCCTCATGAGCACAATGAAGTGTTCTGGAATCTCATTCTTCTCAATGCTATCTACAGTTAGTTGATTATGATCCACACAGTTGAAAATGTTTGTACAGTCCATATAGTACAAGTCAACTTCTTTCTGGTATTTAAGATCCATCTGATATCAGCATTAATATCTCTACTGAATTCTTGCTTGAATCTCTGGCAGCTGCCTGTCAATGTACTGCTGCAACCGTTGTTAGATGATCTTCAGCAAAAATTTACTTGCATGTGATATCAGCAATATTGTTTTATAGTTAGAGCATTCTGTTGGGTGACCTTTCTTTGGGTTGGACACCGATATGGATCTCTCCCAGTCAATTAGTCCTGTAGCTATTTTCCAAATTTCCCGGGATAGATGCGTGCTTCTAGCACCTCATCAGCTTTTTGAAATATATTGATTGATATTCCATCAATTCTTGGAGACTTGCTTTTGATTACTGCTTTCAGGGCAGCTTAAACTTCTTCCTTCAGCTTCATTGGTGCTTGCTTGTATTCTACCTCCTAAAATGGTGGAGTGGAGACTAGTTCTGGTAAAGAAAAACTTTTCCTAGGTGTAAGCCTTATCTTGACTTTTGACAGTAGTGGGATCATGCAGATTTGTCCTCTTATGATTGATTTATTTCACACAACATCATTTTCTTGAGGTTCATCCACATTGTATGGTATCTGTGGACTCTGCTTTATTATTTAGCATGTTATTATTCCATTGTGTGGATATACCATGGTTGTTTATCCATTCACCCTTTGTGGACCCTTAGATTGTGTCTATGTCATTGTTTTTGTGAATAATGCTTCAATGAACATGAGTGTACATATAGCTGTCTCTGTCCCAGCTTTTATTTCTCTATGATGCATACTAGGATACTTTGTGTTGTGTCAACTTGGCTGGGTCAGGGTTCTGAGCTGTTTGTAATTACGTCTTGATAATTATACATGATGTGATCTAGCACCAGCAATCACCTCCAAAATGAGATCTGTCAGGGCCAGCCAATCAGTTGTGAAAAGGTCACGGTGGGATGCAACATCGTTACTCAGATCATTCCTCCTACAGTCAAGAGAACGGAAGTTTTCTTAGAGGTGTGATGTATTTCCAGTAGACATGGACACTTTAGAAAAACTTGCTTAATTTTTACTGCTCCTGGAATCTGAATCTGGTTCATTGGCCTCCAGTGCTTTGGATTTGAGCCATATTGCCTGCCAATTTGGGGAGTTTTCAGAGCCTTCCCTCTGACTTGCCAAATCCAAGTTTAGCAGCATTCACCTCTGCAGCCACCAGCCTAGTCATCTTCTTGTTGTCTTTGGGTTCATTAACCACCACAGCTATGTTAGTCAGGAGAAGCCTCCAGCTTAACACTTGATCCACGGACTTGGAATCTACCTGGGTTTGGATATTGTCTGCTCCTATAACTGTGTGAGTCACTTTCTTGAAATATATATATATATATATATATATATATATATATATATATATATAATCGTCACTAATTTTACTTCTCTAGAGAACCAGCCTGCAACACATATCAAGTATAAGGACTAATGGATCATTAGCATTTCAATTTCTAACTTTTTAAGAAGGCACCCTACCATATTCCACATTGTTTGTACTGCATTATAATCCCAGAAGCAATACATTAGAGTCCCAAAGTCTTCACAGCCATGCCAGATTTGGTTGCTTGGGGTCGTAGTGAACTTTACTATTATTTTTGAGATGAGATGCCTTCTCATCACTGTTTTGATTGATTCTCTCTGATGGCTAATATTGTAAGCATATCTTCATGTGCTTGTTGGTATCCTGGGTGTTTTCTTTGGTGAAGGAACTGTTCATGTACTCTGATCATTTTAAAGTTGGACTTGTCTTTTTGTTGCTCATGTGTTGACATTTTCGACATATTTTCAAAAGTATTCCCATATTAAAATATATTATTGTCAAATATCCACCCCCCCCCCAATTCTGTGGGTTATCTTTTGATTCTTTTGGAGAATGTTTTTGATTTACATGTGAATTTAATTTTCAGAAAGCCCTAGTTGTCTAGTGTATATTCTGCTGTTCGTGGACTTTTGGTTATGTTTAATAGTCTAGTCAATCTGTAAATGATAACTTCTAACTTTGCCACTATGTGTCTTTTGATGAGCTTTATAGATTTAGGTTTGCATTTAAGTTTTTATCCAGAAGATATTAATTTTGTTTCTTTTCTTTCAGTGGCTACCTTAGAAATCTTTTAAAATTTTTCTTTTATTAAATCATTTTGTTGGAGGCTCTTACAGCTCTTATAACAATCCATTCATCAATTGTATCAAGCATATTTATACACGTTACCATCTCCATTTCCAAAATGCTTTCCTTTTACTCGAGCCTTTGGGATCAGCTCTTCTTTTTTCCCCTCCCTCTGCCACCCTTCCACCTCCATGAATCCTTGATAATTTATAAATTATTTTTATTCTCATTTTTACACCATCTGCTGTCTCCCTTCTTCCAGATTTCTGTAGTTCACTCCCTTGGCGGTGGGTCTTGGGGTTGGTACTTTGATTGTTGCAATTGGTTCCTCCTTCCTCCCTCAGAAATCTTTAAAATGCATACTTAATACAATTTAAAGCTCATCAATATTTCTACTTTCCCAGATATTCCTTCCTGTCTTCTACATGTCTGCCCTTTCAGTGCTATTTTTATGCAGTTTGTAAGTTATATACTTTACTATTGTTTTACAGAGTCAGCTTTTAGCTAAATGTCTCCATATGTTTACGTTTATGTATTTCTGCTTCCTTTCCTCATGGTAGTGCTTTCTCTAGCATCCTAGCTTTGAAATTTTTTGACAATATTTTCAGATTTTAATGGATAAAGTTTTATTACACCATTGTTCCTAAAAGATAGCTCATTTTGATGTCTACTTTTATATTAATATGTTAAACTCATACTAGGTAAGCATGACCCCAAAACATTCATTTTTGTTAAGTGTAGTGCACATTGTTTTAAAATTAGGGAGACATCTTGGGTAAACCTATGCGCGTGTCTAGCTGGAAATTCATCTGTTTTCAGGTCCATTATGCCGGACCATTTCTATCTGGAAAACAATCTTGTATTCTTGTTGACTATTCTTGAAATATTTATCGATCATATCAGGGCTAGAAATTTGATCCAAATCTGTCTATGTCCCAACACTACTAGCCCAGTCAGCTGGCCCTTATCTACATCAGCTTTAATATTGATGAGGACACTTCTAGGGCTTATGACTGGAAAAGACATCCAAGAATATGGTGATGATGCTAAGACTTTCCTAGCTAAGTGGGTACATTGATTCAGGTGAATATTAGAGAAATAGAGATTTACCATATTTTTCGAACCAAAAGGCACTCTTTTTCCCCTCCCAAAAGCAGAGGAGGGGGGGAGAAAATGAGGGTGTGTCTTATGGCCCAAAGTTGTGGTACCCCAGAACATTTATGTCCTCTTACTGTCCTCTGCCATTTGCATGCCCTGGACTGCCGTGTGTTCAGGGAAAGTCCTGCCTCCTGGAGTCTCAATGTCAGTCAGGTCACATGATTGGCACAGTGCTCACTTCCCCCCATCTGTTCATAAAAGTGATGATGGTTCTTAACACCACTGTTGAGTTTGCACTGTTAAATAATACCGTATTTTGCTTTATTTTAATGAATATTTTAGTATACTGGTACTATTTACCTCATAGTATTTTTTTCTTGTTTTCCTGCTCTAAAATCTGGGTGCATATTATGGTCCGATAAATATGGTACCTTTCCAATTCTGCATGATCCCCATCTCTTTACCTTCTAATCAACATAGGATAACAAGCTGAGGTTGAGACAGGCATCCAGCTTCGAGCATATTATATGGGAGTTAACTTTATGATGCAATTCATTACTGCATGAGATTTTACTGCCATTATTGTCATCGTTATTATTTTTGTCAACACTAAGGTCAGTAATATAATGTCTTCTGAGAGGTTTCTTGGCTTCTGATTGAATGCTAGCTGCCAATCTATTTGTTATTCCCCAGTTGAGTTCATTCTGACTCAGAGTGACCCCATAGGATGAGTAGAACTGCCTGGTGGGATTCTGAGACTGTAAATTTTTTGGGGGGGGGGAGCATCACTGCCTTCTGGTGGGAGTGGGAGGCCCAGTCTTGCTCCTGGAGAGCAGCTGCTGGATTTGAATCTCCAAGCCAGTGGACCGCAGTTCTGCATTCAACCACTACTCCTCAAGTCTGTAAATTTTTATGGGAACAGAATGTCACATCTTTCTCCTACTAGTGGTTGATGGTTTCAAGACATATAGCCCATACCTGAAAGGTCAGCAGTTCAATCCTCTTCAGCAACTTCCTGTGAAAAACATGAGACTTTCTACTCCTGTAGATATATGGTCTCAGAAACACACAGGGACAGTTCTACTCTGTCCGACAGCATTGCTATCAGTCAGGACCAATGAGATGGCAGTGAATTTCATGAATATATAGGACTATGTAAATCAGCCTTCTTTATCTGTAGTTGTTTTGAAGTCTTTGATTGAAATTTGGTGCTATGCATTTTTTAATAGGATGTGTCTTAGATGTGTTGCAATTGCTAAAAATGAGATTTCATATATTTCATCAGTTATGGACAAGTTTCCTCTATTAATCTTTGAATTTTTTTTTCTCTGTCACTCTTTGGTATCAGAATTCTTTTGGTAATCTGTCTAAATCTAAGCTGACCTTTCTGACTATATGTTTCTTCATTTTCCTTTTGTATTCTCTCTTTCCACCTATGAGCACCATTCTACATTTTTCTCTTACCTGCTAATTCTCTCTTGGGTGAATTTATTCCTTGTTTATTCCTTCCATTGGACTTGGTTTCAGAATTGAGATAGAACTGGCATACAATAATATTCACAGATAAGCACAAACTAAATTCACTGCTAGAAAGTCAATTTTGATTCATAGTCACCCTGCATTGTGTATTTGAGGCTGTAAATCTTTCTGAGATCATAAATTCTCAACTCTCTCCTGCAGAGTAGTTAGTGGACTTGAACCACTGACCTTGGGGTTAGCCATCCAAAACTTACAGTACAGCGCCAATAGGACTCCTTCAAACACACACTTAGTCTACATTTAGTCTGAAGATTTTAACAGTTGTATACACCTATATAGTGGCCCCAGTGTCATCGTGGGTTCTCACTGGGAAGCCAATCTCAAAGTCAGCAGTTCAAAACCACGGGTTTTGTTCTGGAGAAAGATGAGGTTTCCTGCTCCAATAGAGACTTACAATGGCAGTTCTACCCTGTACCAGAATTGACTCACTAGCAGAGTATGTAGTAACCGGCCAAGACAACATTGAGAACATCACCCCTACCCCAGGAAGCTTCCCAGAGCCTTCTACTCACCTTTGTTGAGCTTTCCAATTAATAAAGTGTTAACTTCAAAAAGTTTTATGTGATTATTTTTAAAATCTGTCTGATTACTTTGATCATCTATTTTGTAAGCCCTTTATAGATTCCTTTAATTCAAGAAACACACTCATATTTCATAAGACTCTTATCTGAAAACACCAGTAACTGGAGCCTTTGTCTGTTTTCTGTTTTTTGTATTATTGTTGCTGCTATTTCTCACCAACTTGCTCATAGACTGGATTTTACCCGAGTGATATGACTTTTATTGTGAACCCGTGTTTGTTGCCATACGCTGGGTGAGAGCTTTATGAGACCTGAATTGAAGAACATTTTTACTCCAGAACAATTTGTGCTTGCTTTTATTGTTTTAGAATCTTTTGTTTGAACTCCTGCTTTTTCCCCCTGACAAGTGCATATGCATTTTATCATTGTTTAGAACAAGATGGATCATTGTGCATATATTTTTCAGGTCCTGGCAGATGCAAAGACTTTTTAAAAATTTAATATTTTACTTTTTTCCTGGAGTCATCTCAAGAGTCCTGGACTAAGTACTGGGCTGTTATGGAAAAGACCAGTGTGAAAGATCTATCAGTCACTCTGTATGAGAAAGACAATGCTGTCTGCTTCCTGACAGAGTTACATTCTCAGAAACCCTAAGGGACATTTGTATTCTGTCCTCAGGGGTTACCATGAGTTGGCTTTGATTTGATGGCAATAGGTGAACTGGAATCACAGCAAACAAACAAGTCAAAGCAAACAAAAACCACTGCAATTGAGTTGATTCTGGCTCACAGTGACGCTACATAGGCTTGCTCAAACTATACATCTTCACAGGAGCAGACAGCCTCGCCTTTTCCCTGTGGGGGAGCTGGCACATTTGAACTGGCAACCTTGTGGTTAATAGTCCACCACTTTCCCAACACCACTCCAAGTAATTGATGACATTTGAACCACTATACTATAATCTGGCTAGATCTGGTCATCCTGTGCTTTGATTTGAAATCTATCCCTGGCAGAGAGAGTTAAATGTCTACCAACATGCAGGCTTCTCTTCCATGTTTCTGAGTTGTCACTGGAAAGCCACGCTGAACCCAGGGAAGGCTCGCATCTAGGGTGCTGCATGCCTAGTTCTCTTCCATGACATAGACAGAAAAGTGGTGGTATCACTGCAGGACCACGGAGATGAAGTAAGGGTATACGTTTTCCCCTTTTATGTCCCCATCTTCCGCCGGACTACAAAGGGCTTTAAGATGATGAGTAACACAGCCACGAGAGGGAAGGAGAGATGGTCCCTGGACCCTCAAGTGGAGAAAAGTAATTTTCCCTCTGGGGACACATTGAAATATAATTTAAAGGGAAAAATACACTTTTATATAAGAGACTACTGAATGTCTTGGTTTGTGGCAGCTGCTAATTTTACTCTAACTCGTGTAATCTGGGTACTCAATTTGAAACGATCTATTTCTTTCTTATTGACTAATCAAAAACATTGAGACAACACTCTGAGATGTTTTGTGCTGCATATTTCCAAGTGTACCATGGCCTTGCTATTACTTTAAAGCTTGTTCCATTTTCTGCCCTTGAATGAAGTTTCCTTTGACACATGACTTTTACATCATGACATGTACCTCTTTAAAGCTTTGTTTTATTTTTGTCTCCTGCCTGGGAGATGCTTTCCTAATGAGGTAATGTAGTTGCTGCACTATAATGCATCCCACACGATCTTTATGTGAGGGCAAAAACACCATCATTTTTACTTCTTGAAATATTTGAGAAAATACTTAAAAACAAACAAACAAACCTGAGCTTCAAATATTTTATGTCTGTTATATTTTATTAACCCAAAGTCTTTTTGCATTTCATCCCCTCTTGAGACTTGATACATGGTTTTCGGCTAGGGTTTTGGATACTATGATGCTCTGTTACAAGGATTTTGATTAAATGTGACATTCTTCCACTCTACTTCTTCAGCGAGAAAATTCTAGCCATCGAACAAGAGCCTATAATTAGAATTTTAGAAAAGATGAATCTAAGTATCAGTGAAATTTAGCTGTAATGAGATATAACAAAGGGTTTATTTGAGTTCTCAGATCCTAGGTTTGGGAATTAGTGCAAATAGTGAAGAAGAGAAGTTGGAAAAAGCTGCTCGGTGTTTTGAGGGGAGAAAGTCATTTGCTCTTATTCTCGAAGACTCAGGACTCTTCCTGCTGTCTTGGAAGATTAAAAGGAAAATAGGTTGATGACGGAATCCAGAAATTGTCTTCTGTGCCTGTGTCAGATGACGGAGTAGGGGTGGGTTACTGCCTCTGCCCTATGAGTTAGCAGATGCAAACTGAGGGCGGCAGAATGTTCTGAGAATGCCAGAGGACCCAGGCAGAGCAGAGAACAGACTGGCTTAGATGGATTGAGGGTGCAGGGGCCTGAGCTAGGTCTCTGTAAGTCTTCCTGGAGAGACTAGAATGTTCTGCTTGCTCTAGAGACGAGTGCTGGGAAAACCCACGCTCCCTCATTCCTTCTTGGGGTTTAGGAAGGGCTGGCTTGTTTCAAGTGCTTGGCTCCACCCTCTGCTCCAGAGGCACTCCCCTCTGGCTGAGCAAGGCATGGGATTTATTTAAAGCTGCAGAGAAAAGGGGAACAGTCAAGCGCTTCCTAACAACCAGCTGGGAGGCCATTGCCTGGGCAGGTTGGTGCCCACACTTGGAGTGTCTCCCAACCTAAATGTAATTAAAGATAGCTGTGGCCTCAGGTTTGTTTACTTCTAGCTTTCTTCAATGTCTTGGGATCCTCTACTTGTTACCAAAGCAAGAATCTCTGAATGACTTTGACCCAGAGTTGAGTTTCACACCAGGAGAAGAAATGACATGCAGCAGAGACCCGCGACATCTTGATTGCTTTCGTAAAACACACAGGGGGCGAGGGCTTTCAGAGACAACCCCAAAAGTCCCCGTGCAGCTGGGGTTTCTCTCACTAGTGCCAACCAGACCTGTCATTATCATGGGTCATGTGACAAGCAAACTATGGGGGCAAATAATACAGTAAAGAAGAATGGGGAATGAATTACATTTTGTTTTCTTTCATTCTCTTTGCAGAAAGCTTGCAAGTGTTATGCTAAAATCTGCCTATTGATTTGGGTATAAATAGCCCCCTTTTTCTAATCCAGATGCAGCTATTTGCCCCTCTGTACGGGGCTGGTGATTCTCTGTTGTGTCTTGGGAGTAATAAGACGATTTCACTGGAAAGAATACAGGCAAATCAGCCCAGCTGAGATTACATAAAAGGAGAAGGAAAATTGGAGAAAGTATGTAATAAACCTCAATATCTAGTTGACTGTGATTTTTAACAAAAGGCTCTTGCATTTAGCTCAATAACTTAAGATCTTCAGATAGTAGCTAACTGCATTTTATTCAGACTTTTCCAGCCCTGGGCAGGAGCCATTTCAGTAGGCAAGGTAATTCTTCTGGAAAGGCATAAGCCTTTAAAATCAGAGGCTTAGGGGTGAATTTCAGCTCCTTGGTGATTTGTATTGAGAACTTCAGAGGCTCGGCCTAGCTAATGAGTGACTGGGCAGCTTGTGAAGAAGTTTCAATTCCCAGATCTAGGGGAGAGGCCTCTTGTTTCAAAAGATCTGGTGAATCTTTCATTCATACTTATATTTCTACTCTGACTTCTCCCCACTCTTCATGGATTTCAGAAGCCGGTCAGTTTGTCTTCTACTTCTCTTAGCCTCTTCTTTGCTTCTTCATACTCTCCAGAGCTCTTTCTCTCCTGCTCTTAGGTAGTTTGGTCTCAAAGAGAAGCACTTTGCAAACATATGCTCATCAGATATATGAGACACTGCTGCATGTGAAGCACTTGATGGTCAATTTAGACTGAGCAACGATGCATTCTGCCTGATTCTCAGAAATTTGTAACACGCATTTTAATAGGCACTGAAAGACAGTCTTTTACATTTGTTTAAATGGATGTGTGTTTGATTATTTAGTGACTTGATATCAGGGTGGCTATTAGCTTGTTAAGAATTGTTAACTTTTAGAATCCACACTGGGCATTGCTACCATCATGCATCTGCATCCACAAACTGAAAAATATGTCTAGACCCCTAGAAATTAGCCATGGATCATCAAACGCTCCAAAAAGCGAAGTCTTAAAGGCACAGGATGGGTATTGACTAATCATGTAAATAGAAATGAAAGCAATCAAATGCTATTTAGTAAAGCATCCATTGGCTAAAGTGGGCTGGCTACTGTCCATTATGTTGAGGTGCTGAAACAGAGAGACCCTAGGTGCTATTGAAGTGGATCCCAGACAAAAGCCTTGGAAACATGAACTGCATAGAAAATGAACTCTCGGTACCTCCTGGGATGCTTAAGCACAAACACTGTGTAGTACAACTTATACCAGAGGCAACATGGGTAAAAGAGGCACGCGCTTGATAGGCATGGATTTGATGTGCCACTAATTGGATGCACGCACTTGGGAAAAGCATTTAATCTCCCCATGCCATATTTGGAATATCAAACGGCTGGGCTGCATGCACGTTTGTTTCCTATTTTAAAAGTCACAGGCCATAATGACTTTCCAAGTGGATCACTGTTTGAGCACGGGCGAAATCAAATCTATGCATACCTGCCCCAGGCTTTTGGACATTTTGGATTCTTCCTAACCACTCTTACTTGGGGAACGCCATATTCCTCAATCCAACCATTTATGTTTTACTGGTTGGTAAGCACATTTCATCTTTAGTCCGTTGTAAAGTAAAACTTGAGGAAAGGAGAGACTGCAGGAGCTGGAATTGTCACAAGCATCTTGGAAATCGCAGATTATCTCTTCTAGAGAAAAGAGTTTCCTTCTAAGGAGAAAATTTTTATTTAAGATAATTATCTATCATGTTCCAAGGTAGCTCTGGTAGCATGGGGGCTTAAGCATTGGGCTGATAGCCCAAAGGTTGCAAGTTCGACATGGCAGTTGTGTTAGTCAGGGTAGAGGAGTAAGTCCATAAACATGTATATGTGTCTAAGAGATAGTTTTATATAAAGGGAAATTGTACATTAAGAAAGCATCCCTGCACTGAGCCCACTGTGGCGTAGTGGTTGTGTGCAGGACTGTGGCCCACAGATTTGGCTGTTCAAATCCAGCAGCAGCTTTCCAGAAGCAAGACTGTGCCTCCTATACCCACCAGGGGGCAGTGATGGCCACACAAAAAAAGAAAGCATCCCAACCCATTACAGCTCAAGCCCATCAGTCTGATATTATCCCATATGTCCATGACCAATATAAAAAGTCCTCTTCAGACTCAGGAAACACATGCAATGACGTCAAGTGCAGGATGCTCACAATCCAGTGGTTGAAAGTCTTTGGATCCAGTGGCATTGTAAGCATCTCAGCACTGGCAGGTGTCTCCACGTGGGGCTTCTGCAGCTTCAGGGCTGCATCAGAGTAGGTCTATGTGGCTTCTCCAGCTCCCGGGGCATTGCACCATGTGTCTTGTCAGTAGAGCTTCTCATGAGAGAAAGTCTCTTCTGCCCCCAAGGAAGAAATACCAGAGTTTACCCAGAATCCTTAGGGGAAGGCCATGCCTCCCGAGGCCTCATTGGCTATGACCTCAGTGACAGACTAAACTCCACCCCTTCACTCATAATCCTCTCAAATGCACACCAGGCTATATAACTACCACAGCAGTGTTCTTCTGTGACTATTTACAGTCTTGGAACTGCTATGGAGCTATTCTGCTCCGCTTTTCTCTACAGTCACTGTGAGTCAGAATTGGCTTCAGGCGTTTGGTTGCTATAAACTAGGCTTTGTTCTGGGATGTAGAATAGATGTGTGTGTATGTATGTGTGTGTGTGTAAGATAAAAAACAGAACAAAGTTCCTACTCTGATGGAGTTTGAATTATAGTTGAGGTGGTGGATAATAAACATTAAGCCTAATGCATAGGTGAAGTATACAGCAAAAAAAGTAAATTATATGGTATGTTATCAGCTATCATTGAGTCTATTTGAACTTGTAAAAGCCAATGGTTGTCAGAATAGAACTGTACTCCAAAGGTCTTCCATGGTTAATTTCTCAGGAGCAAATTGCCATGTCATTCTTCCAAGGTAATTCTGACCTTTCAACACCAGACAAGTTCTTTAACCACTTGTATAGTGTGTTGGAAGAAGCAGCCATGTAGCTCAGAAGCAACAAAGCCCACATGGAAGAATTACAGCTTGTGGGACCACGAGATGTCAAAGGGATCAGTTATCAGGCTTCAAAACCTAAAATTCATAACATTGTGTGGCAGTCCTGTGCTTATGCTAATTTTATGATTGAAATGTAGGGGTGGAATCTAGCCTGTTAACCTGGAGATAGCCATTGAGTAGTCAATGAGGCCTCTTTGTGGGCATGGCTTTCTCCTGATACATCTGGAAAATCTCATGATATTTCCCTCATGAAGATAAGAAGCTATCTTCCCCAGTTGTTGGGAGTTAGTCTGAGAGATGACGAATCACAGACAAGATGGCAGTGTCTGAGAAGCTGGAGGAGCCGGCGGAGAGACCACATGGCTTTGCCCTGATGGAGCCAGAGCTCTGAAACTGGGACCTCTGCCAGAAATGAGTTGCTTCTGCTGTTGATGGATTCTAAGCCCTGGAAGCGAGGGACCATGTGGAGACCCCTGCCAGTGCCAGGACTCTGCATCCACTGACCTGTGACTTCGTGAGCCAGAAGGAGACTTTATAAACTGATTTCTGGCATATGGGTTAATATCGGACTTATGACTTTGAACTGGACTGGGCTCAGTGTCCTGTTCCTCTTGTATATAAACCTTTTCCTTATATCTACATGTGTGTCAATGATTTTGATACTCTAGTCTACCTGGACTAACACACATTGTGTGCTCACTTTCCCGATATGATCGCTGACAACAAATGGTTGCATAAGTAAATGTGGTCAAGAAAGATGATGGTGGCTGGCTATCAAAAGAATTAGCATCTGGGGTCTTAAAGGCTTGAGTAAAAAAGTGGCCATCCCACTCAGAAGCAACAAAGTCCACATAGAAGAAGCACACCAGCCTGTATGATCACAAGGTGTTGAAGGGATCTGGTATCAGGCATCAAAGAATGAAAACTTATATCATTATAAATGAGGGGGAGTACAGATTGGGAACCCAAAGCCCATCAATAGGTGAAGCAACATTCCCAGTGCAGGGGCCCTATGGCAAGAATGTGCCTAGCAGGTTAAACGAACAGCGCCAGAGCTTGTGAAGTTGGACTTGAGCAAGTAAGTGGGTATATTGGAAAAGGGGAGTCTGAGCTGTTTTATAAGGCTAGAAAAGGGTCATTAAACTTATTTAGGACAACAATCCTTTCCCTTGTAGGAAATCTCCCACAGGACTCCCAGCTGAGATCAAAATACCCTGTTAGCACCTGTGAGTCCGGAAGCCCCACCCTCATCAGTTCTAAAGCATACAGCCTTTGCATCTGGAACATTGCATCTGTAACCAAGGCATCCCCTATAATTTATGCATTTCATGGTAAGTTTAAATGCTGACTCTATCATTATCTGGGTTTATTACCATTGCGATTTGCATATGTTTAATTTGAAGGGTGGGTAGGGACCCTGGACAGATTCCAATTTGAAGCCTGTATGTATTCGCTTGCTTTTAATCCTTCCTTAATCCTATGTCTTTTGGAGCACCCGGGCTGAGATGGACTGTACATATTAGTTATGAAATAGGTAAATACTGGCAGGATGTCTGTTGCCCTCATCTGCATCTGCCTTCTTCTATGCCCCTCCCATGTATAATACTCCAGTATTCCTTACTTCAAGTGTCAAGGGAACCTGCCTCCCCTCTCCTGGCCCATGAAACATCCATAGCAGTTTGCTAATATTGACATAGCCCAATGGTCATCTCTTCAGCAGATGGGCTGGGGTTCTAATCTTTTAAACAAAGAAAAAATGATTTCTTCTTCATTTTAGCATTTAATGTGCCATCACGTTAGAACGGGGCCGGTATGGGGTGATAAGGACCCCTTCTCAGCATCTTGAAACCCTGTGAGTTATTTCCAGATAGAATAGTCAGCCGTGATCCTGCCCACCACTCACAGGGGCTCTCTGCCTTTTTTTCTTTTGACCTGGGGAATCTTCTTTAGATAGAAAAACAGGCTGTGGAATGTTTCTGTGAGCCCCTGAATTGCTTTTGGGGGTGGGGAGGGATCAGCCCAAGCCACCAGGGGAGGATGCAAGGAATCGCTGCCCAGTGGTGAGTGACTGTTTATTTCACAAGGTGGCACTTTCCATGCTGCTTGCATTGTGAAGTAGGGTGCACAGGTGCCCCCTATTTGATTCAATTTCAGCCCTCACCATGATTTATAGGTCCTCCTGATCACAGCCAGCCCACTCTGCTATCTGCCCTTGTCAGCCGGAGCTGCAGTCTGTGCAGAGCCAGGCATTGAAGCAGGTCAGCCCCTCCCTTCTCCCACTACGGTCAACTTTGTAGTTGTTTTTATGCAATCAGCAATGGCTCCAATCTGCATTTCTTTCAAAAGAGGCACTGGCAGACTACAGAGTGCATCAATGGTGGGATGAACAATGATTAAAGTTTCAAACTTCGTGGAAGAACTAAAATGAGTAAAAAGACCCACGGATGACCCTACATCCTCCCTCATGTCCCCGCTATCACCACCATCACTGCCACCATCAATACTGCCATCATCGCTATCTTTATCATCTGATTATAGCAACCATTAGATACAGGGCATTTATTCATTTGCTAGTATTCTAAGGGAATAAACTCTAACAATTATCTCCAATGTCTTAAGAAGGTGCTGTTATTATCCCCAGATAAGAGATAAAAAAAGTAAGTTTTTGAGAGGGTTCTTAAATTGCTCAAGGTGCAAGCCAACCTACGAAGTACAGACTCAAAGACAGACCATTAAAAATGTGCATGTACAAATCAAGATCTGATTTTAGGTAATAATTCACCTTAGACCAGATCCTAAAGGTATTCTTTACATAACAAACTTTCCTGATGCCTTAAATACATAGGATTCTGGCCCACACTAACTTCTCAGGTACCAGGTCCACTCCCAAGAGCCATCATCTCAGCTTCTTAGCTGCCCAGTCCTCTTCAGTGCAGGGTCCTTTGATCTTCTGTGTCCCATTAGCAATGCGTGGCTGGACTTCTGGGTATGTATCTATCAACAAAGTAGGCATAGTCAGCCGTTCTCAACCTGTGGGTGGCAACGCCTTTGGGGGGTCGAATGACCCTTTCACAGAGATTGCCTGATTCATAACAGTAGCAAAATTACAGTTATGAAGTAGTGATGAAAATAATGTTATGATTGGGGGGGTCACCTGACATGAGGAACTGTATGAAAGCGTCACGGCCTTAGGAAGGTTGAGAACCACCAGCCTAGATCGATGATGAGTGAGCCTACATACCCACTCCTCTACGACGTCTCCCACTCTCCAAAGACACAGGGTTCCCTGCCCTGGGCCCCGCACTGTTCCTCAGTTCACTCATAACACCTGTCATTCCCGAGGTGTGCCTCCTATACTCGGGGCAGGGGTGCCAATAGGCCGATTGTGAGCTACTAGTCGATGGCAAAGGTAGTGTGGGTAGTTCGCATACCATCAGGAAAATAGATGCAAGCCTAGGCTCAATCCTGCCACTTAATTGATAGGCAGCGCAGCCACTCACATGCAATCTTAGGTGTCAAATGCACGTGCAAACAGCTTCACTAAGTGCAGCAAAACTGGCAAACTAAGTTATCACCAATTTTTAGTGCTTTTTTTCTTTTAAATGTAAAAAAGAGCATTAAAATGAGTGGGGGAGCTGGACCGAGTAAGAAGACAAAAGCAGATCACTTTCATAAGGAGAGTCTGACATTATGACAAGCCACATTCAGCAGAAGTCCAGAGTGTATGAACAGCTCTGGAACTTACTCAGAGGAAAAGGACCCAAACATGGCAGAATGTGCTACCTCCTTGACTGCATTATCTGACTCTTCTTATTGATGTGAGTCAGCCGTTTCCCACATAAAGATCATTAAGTCCAAGTACCGTTCCACCATGACTGATGATCATTTGGAAGTGTGCTTGAGGCTGGCTGTCAGCAGCTACTGGCTGGACTTTGCATCCCTGGCTCATTCCATTCAGTGCAAGTCCTCAGAGTCAACTCAGGTCATGACAAAAAAATGTACATAGTTCATTGTGTTCTGTTGTGCAATAAGGACTCATGTGGTTATGCGAGGTACATAAAAACATACACTATACATATAAAGAATTCTCCATACATTTATGAATAAATGTAATAAATAAATAAAATATGTTTGCATTTTTTGTAGCTGGTAGATCATTTTGACTTCATCCTCTTAGAAGTTGCTCACATGCTAAAGTGTGAGCACCCGTGACCTAGACTTTCTTCTAAGGTTTTAACAAGTATTAGGCTATTTAATTCACCCAGTAGCCTCAAGGTTCCTCATCTGTAACCTGGATCTAGGGATAGGGACAGCCCTGAGGCTATGGGGTATGATTTGGCCTCGAGTTAAAGAATGCCAAGAGCCCTGGTCATCACCAGAAGCCGGAAGGGCAAGAAAGACAGAGTGTCAGAAAGCATATTGCCCCTGGTGGCACTTTGGTTTCCTACTTCCAGCCTCCGGAACTGGGAGAAAACACATTCCCATTGTCTCATGCCGGCAAGTTTGAGGGACTTTCTGGCAGCTCCAGGAACACTGGACCCAGAGGAGGTGTGCTAGTCTGATTCTCTCCTCTGTTCTTTTTGCTTCTGTAAACCTGCCTGACCGTCCCCTCTGAGGGCTGCATTGACTGCGCCCCTCTGCATTCCCTCAGTTCTTTCCTTTGTGGCACTTGTGCTCGCTCATCTGGCTCACCTGGCTCGCTCTCTCTCTCTCTCTCTCTCTCTCTCTCTCTCTCTCTCTCTCTGTCCTCCCTGCACCCTGTCTGTACACTCTGGGGAGAAAACCTTGTGTTAAGCACCTGTATCTAGTGTCTAGCACATTACTGCCCCCCCCACCACACACACACCCTTAGTCCTGCTTCTTCTGTTCTTAAATGAAGGGATGCTAAGCCCTGACTAGACCTGCAGTGCAGGTGGGCAAATAAAATACAGGCAGGAAGTAATTCTTCAGCATTACCTTAAGAGGGGAGTGGGGGAAGGGGGAAGAAGCAAAAGAAATAAATCTGGGTCTTAGGAATCATTTAGAAATTATTTCTTATCCCCTTCCTTCTCTCCTCCTTGCCCACCTCTTGTCATTTAATAAGTGATGCAGACAAATTCTTCTCTCAGGATAGCTTGAGAGGGGCTGAATGGGCAGCTGGATTGGGTGGGGGGTAGGGAGTTAGAGGAAACATAAAACAATAAAGATGATTTAATTTATATCTGATCACAGCTACCAGCTGGCTATGCCATCAATTATTACACCCCAGAAGTTATTAAAGAGCACCTCTGTCATAGTGCCTTATTAGCTAGGGATTTATGGAGCGCAGAGCCACAGGAGGAAATACTGATATTTCACTCACAACACCACCCATGCATGTCTGGGCTGTTCTTTGCCCGGCCCCCATATCTTCTGCTAAACCCTCTTTTTTCGTCTCTGGAGTCTGCTCGCTTAACCTCTGGAATGCGTTTCTCTTAATAGATGCATGAGGACTACCAATCTCACTCATTTTTGCTGGGACACATTTTGAGTTTGCTTCACACCTGTGGCAAGCATACTCCAAACAACATTCTGGGTTCATTCAAAGATGTCTGGAATCTGTAAGTCACCAGTCACCTTCTTTCATAGGCCCTCTGGTTTCAAACTACTAATTTAGAAAAAAAAGATCCAATGGTGGGCTCCATCTTTGCTGGGTCTCCTGGTGCAGCCTGAACCTCAGAACCTGAAGCCCTCCATGTCTTCTGTCTAATGTTCTACCCCAGCCGAAATGGGCCTCCCAGCCCTTCCCTGGGGAAGCCACCAGACACTCTGTTCCACATGCAAATGAGAAAGCTACCTTTGGATGCCTTGACATTAAAGGGACATTTCCTTTTAACACAATTAGATGCTTTAAATCATCCCTAGAAGCAATTTACCCCTAATTATAACCAATTATTATGTGTGATACACAAAAAATATAAGTGGCATTTTTAAATTTGAAAACTTCTGTTGGGCAGAAAAATGACATGGAGACAATCATGTCTACCCAAGTAACTTGTAGAATTTCTCCTTTGAAGGTAAAACTTAAAAAGAAAAAAGATAACTTTTACATTTTTGATCCCCTGAAGTACCAAAGTGATAACACAGGCAGGAGAAGATGAAATAAGAAAAGTGGTAATTTACTTATTTATCCAGAAATGCAGAGTTGGATATTATTAATGAGTGGCTAGATCACACCTGACATTTTACAATCTCTCTCTCTCTCTCTCTCTCTCTCTCTCTCTCTCTCTCTCTCTCACTCTCTCTCTCTCCTCTCTCTCACTGGGCAAAGAGGACAGATCCCAGTCTCTTCTTCTGGGGCAGAATATATCAGTAGTATTTATCTTGGTAAAGCTGGAATAAGAAAAGTACAAGCATTAAATAGAGGAACCAAGAATCAACCCTCTGAATAAGGAGGCTTAGCTGGGCTAGGTTCCTATGCCAGCACATAAATCAATCTATATACTTGCACATACAGTTGCATACGTATAACTTTTGGCATCTCCTCCATGATTCTAGATTATTCTAGTAACTCAGGTGTGGTGGCAGAGAGGTCCAGTCTGTCTATGGGGGAACGTGCCCAGTGCACCATTAGAAGGTGGAGCTAGCTCCAGGTCATCATGCTCTCACTGGACCACTGGGTTCCATGGCCTTCAAGGCAGCCACTATCTGTGGTGGCTGGTGGCTGATAGTCCCAAGTGCGTCCCTCTCACAAAACATGGAAAAGCTGATGAAAGCAGAACAACCTTTTATACAAGGTGGACGCAATTTCCCCTTTTTAGACAGAAATTTTGTCGGAGAGGGGACATGCCTCCTTAAGATCTCCTACCTTCTCAGTGGGTGAAGGCAGACCTTTCCTTCAAAAGCTCTTCCCACCACTGCATGACACTTATTAGACTTGCAGGGGCCCAGCATGCCGTGCTGACATGAACAGCAGAGGTGATGAGGAGCGTGCCCTCCTCTCCATAGCTTCCTCCGCGCTTGCAAGAGACCTCCATTATGACCTGCAGTGTACTAGATTGAAGTGAACATTCCTACCTAGTTTCTCTTTCGGGCAGTAATCAGATTTATTTCCCTTCTCTTAACAGAGGGTCCTAGGTAACTACCTGGATAGAGTCAAGAATATCCTTCAAGCTCCCAAAGAGGTTAACAGCATTCATTTGGTTAAGATTCGCTGTCTACTCTGTGGCTAAGGAAGGAGCCCTGGCATGACAGTGGGTTAAGCACTGGGCTTCAACTCCAAGAGCAGCAGTTCAAACCCAGCAGCCGTGCTGTGAGAGGTCAATGAGACCATCTGATCCTGTAAAGCGTTGTTTGCTCCTGAAAAGCTTTTCGCTGTGCTACAAGGTAACTGTGAGTCAGACTTAACTCCATGATTGTGGCCAAGGAAGTCCTAGTGGCATAATGACCCCGCTACTCAGCTGCTATGTGAAGGGAGGTGATGCAATTCCACCAGCAGCTTCATCCGAGAACATCATGAGAGTCTTCATACTCCTGTGAGGCAGTTCCACATCAATTCACCTGCAAAAGGCTAGGGTTTTACTCTAAGGCCAAATGTCCTACTTCACTCCCTGGCAGTGGGCTTTGTTGCTGTGCTTTCTAGGTGATGGGAGTCCCTAGGGGGTGCAAAGAGTTACCATGTTTTGCGAGTAACTGAGAACTTGGCAGTTGGAGTCTTCCAAGACACCCATTGCAAGAAAGATCTGGTGATCTACTTCTGAAAAGATCAGTCATTGGAAACATATTTATACACATGTTGCCATATTCATTTCAAAATGTTTCCCACTTGAGTCCTTGATATAAATTCCTCCTTCTACCCCTTTTAAATGAATCATTTTATTGGAGGCTCATTCAACTCCCATGCCAATCCATACACACATCAACTGTATGCAGACCACATTCGCACACTTGTTGCCTTCATTACTCTCAAAACATCCTCCCTCGACTTAGGCCCCCTGTATCAGCTCCCCATATATCCCTTCCTCCCTCCACCCCATGAACCCTTAGTAATTTGCAGATTGTTATTATGTTTTCATAGTGTGCACTGTCCAATATGTCCCTTCCCTCACTTCCCTGTTGTCTGTGCTCCAGAGAGGAGGCTACATATAGATCCCTGTAATTGGTTCCCACTTTCTATTCCACCATCCCTCTACCCTCCTGGTATCACCACTCCCACCACTAGTCCTGAGGGAACATCTATCCTAAATTCCCCATGTTTCCAACTTCACTGTACATCCCCTGGTCTAGCTGGATTTGTCAGGTAGAATTGGGATCATGAATAGTGGGTGGAAGAAAGGAAGCATTTGAGAAGTAGCTCCTACACTGTATCCTGACTGACTCATCTCCCCCCTGCAACCCCTCTGTAAGAGGATGTTGCTTCACCTATTGGTGGGCTTTGGGTCCCTAATTTGTACTCCCCCTCATTAATAATGATATAATTTTAGTTCTTTATGCCTGATACCAGATCCCTTCAGCACTTCATGATCACACAGGCTGGCATGCTTCTTCCATGTGGGTTTTGTTGCTTCTGAGCTGGATGGCCACTTATTTACTCAAGCCTTTAAGACCCCAGATGCTATATCTTTTGATAGCTGGGTACCATCTGCTTTCTTCATCACTTAAGCTTATGCACACATTTGTCATCAGCAATCATATCAGGAAAGTGAGCATCTTGGAATGCCAATTTAATAGAACAAAATGTTCTTGCACTGAGAAAGTACTTAAGTGGAGGTCTAATGCTTATCTGCTGTCCTACTACTAACCCTATAAGTGTGCACATTGATCTATTTCCCCATCTTCACTTATACATATATGCACCTATGTACATATCTGTATTTGAACCTCTATAAATGCCCATTATCCTCCAGTTCTTTCCTCTATTTCCACTTACAGGACTGACAGGACTGATGGTTCAGGGGTAGGGGACAAGGGAGAGAGGGAAGAGGGGGAGAGGAGGTGATATTGACCAGCCCAGGGAAAGGGGAATAACAAATGATTCAAAATCAGTGACAAGGTGGGTGAGAGAAGTCCAATAGGGATTGATCAAGACTAACGTAACAAAGAGAAAATACTGAAACCCCAAAGGAGGCTGCACATGATAGTGCAACAAATTTATAAAGAAGTTTTCGCCTTACTGGTTGGATATGGGTCCATGGAAACTTGGACCTTCATCACCTTTCTGGCCAGGAACTGAACACTCCCACATGACTCAGTTTCCATCCAAACAACAAACAGGTTTATAGGGGAAGTGGGGGCGAGGCAGTCACACTAGGGGGAGAGTTTGGGTGGTGGGGTTATGAAACTGCTGGAATAATTAACTCTTTGTGAGTAAAAGAGTGATATTTACCCAAGGACAATGCTCAGAAGGCAGGATGTGTTTGGAAAGAAGGGAGAACGGGCAACACAGAGTGGGCAGGGCAGCATGCGGGATGTACCTTGTGAGGTTTGCTATCAATATCATGAAACAAAATGTGTTTGAATGATGTGGTGGTCATGCACTTGATGTCAATTTCATGATTGGAAGTCTAGTGGTGGAGTCTAGCCTGTCAGTCTGGAGATAGCCAATGAGATCTCTGTGGGCATGGCTTTCTCTGAGAATTCTGGAAAGTCTTGCAATATTTCCCTCATGGAGATGAGAGACCATTTCCCAGCTGTGGGGAGTCACTTGACTAAAAGACAAGATGGCAATGTCAAGGAACCGGAAGAGCCGGAGGAGGAGTCACACAACCTTACCCTGATGGAACCGGACCTCTGCAACTGGAAAAGTCACAGAGAGACCCCTGCCAGCGCTGAGATGTTTCTATCACCAATGGATACTGCTGCTAGACCCTGAAAATGAGGGGTCATTAGAGGACCCTGCCAGAGCCAGGGCTCTGCACCCACTGGCCTGCGACTTCGTGAGTTAGAAGGAGAGTTTATAGACTGGTATTGGACATATGGACTAATATCAACTTTGAACTGGTCTGCACTGGGATACTTTCTCAATGTTCCATCCCTCTTATACATAAACCTTTGCCTTATATCCATATGCATGTCTATGAATTTGTTTCTCTAGTCTACCCGGACTAACACAAATGGTAAAGTGGAAAACTGATTCAACTTTGTTGGTTTTTGTCCAATGGACAGAATAAAAGTAATAACAATTAAGGAAAGGGACAGAAGAAAAAGAAAAACCACCCTATTAAGTAAGCACAGTTCTACTCTGACATGCATGGGGTCACCAAGACTCAGAGTGACTTGATGACATTGGGTTTCATCATCCAGGGACGGGCACTACTCTGATCCTGGAAATAAATCAGGGTCTGCAGGGGGAAGGTTGTGGGACCTTCCTTGGGAGTGGGCTTGGCAATCTGCTTCTGGAAGCTCACAGACTGGATAGTCTGATAGACCGGTTCTGCCCTTATGCGGTGGGTATCCATGAACCCGTACCAACTGAGGATAATGAACCTGAACTCGTGGGTGGTGTTTTCGTCTCCCAGAGATGGAGGCGTGGGCAACCGCGGGTAGACATTTAAGCCTGCGGTTCCAGAATTCACTGGGATGTGCATGTTCTCAAAGCTACCGGCTCCTCTTATTTCAGCGTGCTGCCTTCCTCCTGGAAGATGGCCACTTTGTGTCCTCTGAGCCAGGACTTTCTTTTCATCGAGTAAGAACTCAAAGGTGACCAACAGAACAAAGAGACCCCTAAGCCCGGCCAGTCTCTGGCTATGAGAGGATGAAGTAATTTGGATGATGTTTCCATCAGAAGAGCTGTGTGGAAGGAAATAAATTTAGACAGGGGGGAATCCTGCAGGTCCCAAGAGTGGGGGCACTGTTAGAGATGCAGAAGCCAGGACAGGAGATGGAGGCCATCTTTAATCGGAATGAGTGATTATGAAATTTGATTAGCCTCTTGTCATTTGCAGCAAGAGCATCCAATACACTTAACACCACTCCACAGATTCTTCTGTGCCTCTCCGTCCTCAGGGGAAAACAATTTTCTGTGCAATAGAAGACTTGGATGGTGGCAGACTCCCAAGGAAAGGGCATGTCGCTGGAAGTGAGGAGGCTGGCTTCCAGTCTTGGTTCTGTTCTCCTGTGCCTCACCCTTAGGAGCCCCAACGCCCCTCTGGTATGGATAGAGATCAGATTAAAAACTGTAAAGGTTGCCTTTACTTCAAAGAGTGCAATTTGTTATTGACTGCGTTTCTTCATTCTGTGGCCTGTTACCATCCATGGCTACACTTGGGGAGTTATTACGACTCTGTCTATAAGAGTTTGAGCTTTGGCATGAGACAAATCTGATATTCTGCCAGGATCCCTTTTACTTTGGACAAGTTACTATCTCCTGCTATTCCTCAGTTTATCAAGCCAGGATAGTATTCATAGTATTTGTTGTCTAGAATCATATTGCTACTTAACAGATGAATGTAATTATAACACTTTGCCCAGGATTTGGGACATGATATGAGTCAAGACACAGCTGTTACTATAGGACCTGCTTCCTATAAAGTTTTAGAATGATTCGGATTTTATCTAAATGTTGTAGGTTATGTGGGAGTGTGTGTGTGTGTGTGTGTGTGTGTGTCCCCTTTTGGATGACATGGCTGGAAAAGTTTAATGGCGAGTAAGCTAAGGAATGGAGTGGGACTGAAATAGCTCCGTGGAAATAAAGCATTTAATGTGAGAATAAATGAAGTTGCCACCCAGAACTCACAGCCAGAGCCTTGGCTGGGCTGTAATTAATGAATAGGATGGTCAAGATTTATAAGGATATTTTAAGAAGTAACTGCACTGCACAGAGCCCTAGTTTTTATGCCTGGGCTAAAGTAAGATCAATGGAAAGCCCATTAGGTCCAAGATTTACTGGGTGGGACTGAGGCTTCTTCCCCAGTTTTGAGGCTGTGTGCATGGTGGCCACCAGAGAGGGTTTCTCTATGGAGGATGCCAGAGGGGTGTGGCTAAAACGCCAAGTACTGGGAGCCAAGGGTGTGTGAGGGAAAGTGATGGCCCAGGTCATCTGAGAAAGGCTGAAGCGAGGCTTCAGACAGGCTTTTCTATTTCCAGACAGGCTTCTCTTTTAGTGCCTGGGATACATTCCCAGCTTTCCGTCTTGAGAAAGACTATGAGCAGCACTGCCCTGAGAATAGGGCATGTAGGCTGTAGGGGCTGAGAGGCCATTCCAGTAATCTGTAGGTCTCAGCAGATGGCCTCATCCACACAGAGCTCAAGTGCGCTCTGCAGTCCCCACGTGTTTCAAACGGTTAACTTACTTGGCGGCTACCTGAACAACTGGAGGTTTGAAGTTGCCTAGGAGTCCCTTGAGAAGAAAGGCTTGATCATTTACTTCCCAAAATAATAATTAAAATTGTTTCATCGGCCATGGAAAATTCTGTGCAACACAGCATCACTGTGACTTGCTTATGGTTTACTATGAGCCTAGTCAACCACACTTGAAGGTAACATGTGAAAGCACATCTCCATCTACCCATTTGTGCCCTGAGCCCTGCAGTGGACCAGCATTTGCTCTGTGACTTCTTCCATGTTCAGCAGCCGAGAGGGAGTGCTTGCAATGTCCTTTTACAATCTCCATTCTGCAGTAGGATTTGAGGATAGAAAGCTCATGGGATACATGCTCAGCTTCCCTTTGCTTGGTCCACCATAAAGGCTAAAGAATCAGAGCACAACATAGTAAGTCCCCCAACCCCCCAGCTTCTTTACTTCTGAGAGAGTATAATAGGCCAGGGAAGCTGTCATTCAACCTCACCACCGGAGAAGGTGATTTTCCTTTTTCTCTTGGGCCGTGCTTAACAAATTTATGCTCTGGCTGTGTGTTGCTCTTCTGCCTGTTTGTCCTTCTCCCAGGACTCAGCTGAGTGTCTTTCAGGGACCACTCCTGGCCTAGCAGTCACTGAGG